>APFE030210791.1:52572-105339 GCA_000404065.3 Pinus taeda
CTTCATTTCTCAAGGACAAACCTACAAGCCCCCTTCCTTTGATTCTTTTTGTGATTCTTTAATAAGAGAACAAGAGAAACTCTTACACCTTGGTCTTCTTAATCTTGGAAACTCTTCTAAGAAAGCATTAACTGCCCAGCAACAACCAAATTCAAAGAATCCTAAGAAGTCGTATCCTAAAAGGAATGGTCCTAAACCAAACTAGGGTTCTAAGTAATTTCAGCCTCAAAATGAAAATTCATTTCACTAGAATGATAAGGAAAATAAAAACAAAGGGAAGAAGGCTGATAGACATTGCCACTTTTGAAATCGAGATGGCCACTTAGAATCTAAATGCTTTAAGAAGATGGAAGCCTTGGAAGCATCAATGAAGAAGCATAACATCCACTTAGAGCACTCTTCAAATTCATCTTCAGGAATGGCACTTTCTGCATGTGGTTGTCAAGCATCTCGGTCTGGCTATGCACTAAATGTATCTTCTTCCTCTCATTCTCATGAGTGGGCTATTGATCTGGCTTCTTATCACATGGCCAAAAAACAAAGCCATGTTTTCTTCTTTAAATGACTGTAACACCAAAAATATGTTGGTGAATTGATATATCTCTAGTGTTTGTAGGGACTAGAATGTTCAATATAGACAATGGTCAAATTTAATTATGTATTATGTGTCCAACCTTATCCTGCAACCTTCTATCTGTATATCAGATAACTCATTCAGGTGAAGGTAAAATCGTTGAATTTTCACCTCACGATGTTGTAATTAAGGACCTAAAGGATCCTAGACAGATTTTAGCTACTGGCATTGCTGATGATTCTATAAGTTTGTATAAGTTTCATAACTTTGGGTCATCAAATCTTCCCTCGGTATTTGTTGCTCATAATGATGAAGTGAGAAAACTTTGCCATGAGCGATTTGGTCACTTAAACTATCGCTCCCTTCAGAATCTATGTAAAGAAACTATGGTGACAGGTCTTCCAATGGTATCTTGCAGAGATGGTGTTTGTTCCGGATGTGTACTTGAAAAACATCATCGGGACAGTTTTGAAAAACGTGCCTCTTGGCACGGCTCGGCCCCTTTACAGCTTGTGCACAGTGATTTATGTGGTCCACTTCTAGTTGTTTCCTTCTCTGGCTACACGTATTTCTTAACTTTCATTGATGACTTCTCCACACGCACTTGGGTATACTTCTTAAAACTCAAGAGTGAAGTATTTAACAAATTCTTAGCCTTTAAGGCCTTTGTTGAAAAACAATATGGACATCAAATTCTTAAGCTAAGATCTCATAATGGTGAAGAATATGTTAAAAACGACTTCATCAACTTTTGCACTAAGAATGGAATTCAAATGCAACATACTGTTCCATATACTCCACAACAAAATGGTGTATCTCAAAAGGAAGAATCGCACCTTAAAGGAAATGGATAATTGTATGATTCAATCTAAAGGACTTAGTCTTAATTATTGGGCAGAAGCAATTAACTGTGAAAATTACGTAAGAAATCGCACTCCTACTAAGGTTTCAAAGAATATCGCTCCAGAAGAAGCATGGAGCTCAATTAAACCAGATGTGAGTCACTTTCGTGTTTTTGGAAGTGAAGCATGGGCCCATATTCCAGATGAGAAACATAAAGCTTTAGAACCTAAGAGTGAAAAATGTATTTTTGTTGGATATTTTGAAGATTTCAAAGGATATAGACTTATTCCATTTAAGTCCAAAAATGTTATCATTAGAAGAGATGTAAAGTTTGATGAAAATATATCGGCCTATGAGCCTACTTCAGCGAATGTGCCACCTCTCTCTATCTCTTCTACTTTTGAACATATTTCTTCTTCAGATGATGAAAGTGAGGATGACAATCCTCCCCCACCTTCTCAGGATCCTCCTTCAGCTCCTTCACTTCAAAAATGTGTTCGTGCTACCCGGGATGCAACAGGCGATCTTGCCGGCGATCCTACAGATCAACGCCGTACACGTTCTCAGTTCGAAAGAGCCTCTTATTTACTGGCTCAAGTCTCAGCAAATTATGATCCTGACACCTTTGCAGAAGCTTCAGGCCATCTAGATTGGGATGCAGCTATTAATGAAGAATATAATTCATTATTGGCAAACGATACATGGGATCTTGTTCCTCTACCAAAGTGACGAAAACTTGTTAGATGCAAATGGGTTTACAAAACCAAGTATGGACCAGATGGGAAAGTTGATAAACATAAAGCTCGTCTTGTTGCTAAGGTCTTTTCACAAGTTGAAGGCATTGACTATACTGAAACCTTCTCCCCTGTTGCCAAAATGAACTTTGTCTGCCTTGTTCTTTCCCTTGCTGCCTCTTTCAAATGGGAAGTCGATCAGATAGATGTTAAATCTGCCTTCTTGCATGGGGACTTGCATGAAGAAATCTATATGGAATAACCTATTGGGTTTATACAAACAAACTCCAGCCTTGTATGTCAGCTTAAGAAATCCCTTTATGGTCTCAAGCAAGCTCCTCGGGCTTGGTATGCAAAAATGGATAGCTTTCTTTTAGAATCTGGATTTTCTAGGTGTCATTCTGACAATACTGTCTACACCAAGAAAGTGGGCAAGTCTCTTATAATTCTTGTTCTTTATGTTGATGATCTTATCCTCACTAGTATTGATCCCAAACTTATCAACCATGTGAAGTCCAGCCTTAAAAAGAAGTTTGAAATGACAGACTTAGGACACTTACATTATTTTCTCAGTCTTCAAGTCTTACAATCCTAGGAAGGTATTTCCCTTTCCCAATCCAAGTATGCTTGTGATCTTCTACGCCATTTTCACATGGAAGATTGTAAGCCAACTCCTTCTCCCTTTTAGTCTGGAGTCAAACTTTCAGTCACTTGTACTTCCCCTGAAGTTGATGCTACCTTATACTGTCAACTTATAGGAAAACTTTTGTATCTAACCCATACTCGTCCTGACCTTTCCTTTGTTGTTGGCCTTATTTCTCGGTTTATGCAAAAGCCACGTGAAAGTCATTGGAAATCAGCTAAAAGAATACTTCGTTATGTTCATGGTACAGTTCAGTTTGGAATTCATTACAGTGCCGAAGCATCTCCTCTATTGGTTGGTTTCACTGATTCCGATTGGGCCGGTGACCTTGATGATCGGAAGTCTACTAGCGGTTATGTGTTCACTCTTGGTTCAGGACCTCTTACATGGGCTTGCAAGAAACAAGGTGTCAATTCTCTTTCTTCAGCAGAAGCAGAGTATCGTGGTGCCATAGAAGCTAGTAAGGAAGCCTTATGGCTTCATCAGATCCTATCAGAGTTTGGCTTTCAGCAGCAGCATCCGACTACACTTTGGTGTGATAATCAAAGTGCCATTCAACTATGCAAAGATCCAGTTCAACATCAACATAGCAAACACATTGAACTGCACATGCACTTCATCCGAAAGCTCATTCATGACCATGTTCTTGAAGTGCAATATTGTTCAATAGATGATCAAGTTGCAGACATCTTTACAAAGGCTCTCATAGAGGCGAAGTTTACTAAACTTCGATTATGGTTGGAGTTCAGGAAGTGTCACTAAGGGGGGATAGGCTCTAGTGCCTCCTTCCTTCTCCTATTGTGTCATATTTGTAAATCCTTCAATCCTATCCCAAGTTGTTCTTAAGTGGGGATGTTAGGATATTCCGACGCATAGGAATAGTTAAGTATAACTTGGTCTAGTATAGAGTTAGTTAACGTGCGTTTCCTTACTATGTACTTTTGTAACTTACAATCTGACGGTCATGATATGTAGTGATCTAATGGTTCATTCTCTCCTCGGTATTACCGACACTTGATCCATGGCTTAACACCCGATTGGTCCATGATCTCTATTTAAAGAGCATGGAGGGTCATTTGTAGGTTAAGTGTTCATGGGAGAAGCTTATGTTCATTCTTTTATTAATAAATTGCCTGAAGTGGCCGCGTTGGCTCAGGCCGTGGACGGTTTCCCTCTTTGAGGGTTTTGACCACGTCAAAATACTGCTGTATTGATCTGTGATCTGCTTGTGAGCGGTGTCCTTTGGTGTTCTGTCTGAGGAACTTACCCTGTAAATTCCTACACTTGGGGTAGAGAAAATAGTGGCAGTTATACAAAAGTATTTTTATTAGTTGAACCTTTGACACAATGTTGTGAAGTAGATAAGATCCTGTATTGTCTCCGCAAGTGCCAAACCGACCATCAAAAAGAAAGACCTATATACTCCTATTCCTACTTCTACTTGACCTTGGGAATCCATCTCCATGGATTAAAATTTAGGTCTTCCTTCTACCAAGCATAGAAAAAACTACATTTTCATGGTTGTCGACGAATTCTCTAAAATGGTCATTCTAGCGACCTACAAGAAGAGTATCACAGGAGAAACCACTACTAAGACATTTTTAGAATGGGTGTGGGTAAACTTTCGGACCCCACATTCGATTTTCTCAGAGCGGGAAAATAGGTTCCTAAGTAAATTTTGGTCAAGTCTATAGTCAATGCTCAACACCAAGCTCACTATGTCCATGACTTTCCACCCCCAAATTGATGGCCAAACAAAGGTCATGAATAGGATGATCATACACATTTTATGCATGTACAACTCAAAGCATTGACACACATGGGCTGAAAACCTCCCCTATTTCAAGAACAACTAAAATATAGGTCTTCATTTCTTAACTTGCCACAACCCTTTTTCAGGTGGGATTGGGATTCTAGCCACTATGTCCCATTGATGTGGCCATACCATTTGCAGCAACTCTCATAGATTCGGCTCATGTCTAATCTGAAGCTAACAAAGCTAACAACTTTGAGTGCATTCAATACATCCACCAATAGGTCCATCAAATATTGGACAAAGCCAATGTTAAGTACAAGCAATGTCAAGATCACCCTCAGGTGCCACACAAGTTCTGGGTAGGTGACAAATTTTGGTTACATTTGTGAGTGTAGCGCCTCATTGAGCCCCACTATAAGCTTCACCCACTTCGATATGGGCACTACAACATAACTAAGGCTATAGGGAACAATGATTTTGAGCCCAATGTTCCACTTTTTCCTCACCTACAACTAGTATTTATGTGGACTACCTTTGACAACACTTTCCACCATTACTAGACACATCAGAAATTTTGGAACATGCCACAAATTATCATATAATGGACACACATATCAATAATATTTTCCATCAAAATATCCAACTATAATGGGTTGTCAAAGTTGGTGAAATTCTGAACCAAGGCAAGTGGCTTACAAGGGACCGAGTTCAACAAATCTATTCCCATTTCATGGAGGAAGTCAATGTAATGGGGAACATTGCTTCTTGAGGGGGGAGGGCTGATCTAGGTGGATATTGGTGGCCACTTTCCTATTCCATTTTGACTCCCACTATTATTTCTTTTAGTTTTTTAGCTTTTTTAATTGTGTCACAATTTACTACTTTTCGCAGTTTTTTGGGTTGTGAACTTCCAAAACCATTTTGATGCTATAAATGACCTTTTTTTTTGGAAAATGGAAAAAAATGAGGCTTGAAATTATTTTTTTAGACATAAATTGTAGTCATTAGATATATCTTTCGAATGAGGTATTGTACACGTCAAACGAAGCTTGCATGCCAAATTTACTGATTGGCCAATGATTTTAAACATAGGGATTACTAAGATTGGCCAATGATTTTAAACTTCAAGAAAATTTTCCATCCTTAAAATTTTCCATGGGGAGCATTTGTGTGCAATGGAGAATGAAAGGATTGAGGGAGTCTCTAAACCTTGAAGCTCCATACCCAAGAGTTTAGCAACATGATGGTAAGCTTACTTCGCATGATGTAAATGGAATTCCAAGGCCAACAAGATTCCTTTCAACAACACATTCATATCTTCTTTTTCTTAGTAATGGATCCCCATGAGGTCATGCATGACCCAAAGATGCTCACCCTAGATGGTTAACTCGCGTGCTTCAATATCTTCCACCATTACTTTGAAGCAGTGTGGAATATTGCAATCAAAATGTTCACCCCCATACACATGCCACGAAGGGTGCGAGCTCGCCCATGTTGTAGAGAAGACATATGAAAATATGTGAAGCTAAGTAGAGTAACCACATTCACCCAACTAGAGGATTTGATAGCCATATTGAAATCCCATGATATTTTAATAAGAAATGAGGGTGGTTAGACAACAACCACCACCACCACCACCATGCTCCATACTTGAGAAATGGTGGAATGTGAGCAAGATGTGTCATTGAAATCCAAACTTAGGTTTATGTGCTATATTAATTAAAGTTATTGAAGGCTTGAGTTGTCGAACTCACACCCAAATTTGAGGGAATATTTCAGTATGTTTATTTATAAAAATATATTTTAAATTATAAAAAAAATGTTAATATAATATATATATGAGATTCTTTATATTGGAAGTATATTATAATATTTTGATAAAATAAGAAATATAGATTCAATATTATAATGTCATTTATTAATAAAAGGATTTACTGAGAATTAAGAAATCTATTTTGAGAGTTATTTATCTTCTAGTAAAATTAGAAGTATTCTTTGATATTCCATCAATGCATGTACTATGTCATAAGTTCATTAAATGGAATTATTATAAAGAAAAGTGATATATAGACATGACATAACAGTTAATGTAAAAAATTAGCAGGAAGGGAGCGACGGGAATGGCGATGAGCGTTGGCGTTTCGAAGTGGTAGGGTTTCGACTGACAGGAAACCTGCGGCGGCAGAGCTCCCGCTCTGCACCTCCAGATCTGACCAAAGCTGCCAGTATTCCAGTACGCAGGCAGACTAGGCGGACCAAATGATTCCCCCGCAGGGGGATGGGGCAGTGCTTCAGCCCGTTAATGGAAGCCAGCAAGGACCAGAAGGTAATACAAACACAGTCTTGGCCAATCAAGAAAAATCCGCACAGGAATCGCAGAACACCGTGGATCCTCAAGCTTCAACCGAAAATCCAAAGGTTAGTTCGTCCACCTGTAAACCGGTTGCTACTCATAGGCTAGAAGTTGAACTGCCTAGTGAAAGAATAAATGGAAGAATACAATATATGCACGATCATGCCCTCATAGGGAAATTTCTGGGCTTCTGGCCAAATGAAAAAGCTCTAAGAGGTTGGATAAATCACAAATGGAAGCCAAAGGGTGAAATAACCCTCCTCCTAGGACCCAAGGGTTTTTTCACAGCTATTTTCAACTGTCTGGAAGATAGGAACAGAGTATTTGATGGGGGGCCTTACTTTTTTAACTCTGCTGGGCTCTATCTCAGAGAATGGGTAGCCCGTTTCAATCCAGATAATGAAGACCTTAGCTATGCGCCAGTCTGGATCCGTCTTTATTCGTTGCCATGGGAATATTGGGATGAAGACTCTTTAAAATCCATTGGATCAATGATAGGAGATTTTATCAAAGTTGCCGAAGAAACCAAAACGGTGAGACCCACCACATTTGTCTCCTACGCTCGGATCTGTGTTTACATGGATCTAAATCAACCTTTGCCTGATACAGTCAGACTTTTCCATGAGGATCATGACTGGGTTCAAGTGATTGATTACGAACAGGTACCTTTTCGCTGCAGGAAATGTCATGCGATCGGACATTTATTCAGAGACTGTCCCTTGAATAAGAAAGAAGCAACGCAACTGAATCCTGAATCACACCAACAGAATGGCTTCACTAAAGTGATCAATAGAAGACGAAGCAACAAGAAGCCGAATGCTCCTCCAAAATCTCCACCAGGGGAGAACCACAATCCCTCTACCAGCAATAGTTTTGAGGCGCTAGCAAAAATGACATCACAAGATGAACCCAGCAAGGAAAAGACAACTCACAAGGCATCATCGCCGGAGAAACCAAGTTCGACTCAGCAAAGTGAAAAAACCCCACAGATCTCCGATCCCGGGAGCAACCCAGCCATGGATATTGATAACCCTTTGCAAAGTAAGGACAAAGGGAAGGAGGTAGAAGGACAATCGCAAGAAATACAACCCATGGAAGATGATAGTGACCCAATTGATATTGGGGAACTTGACCTCATAGGAATGGAACAAGCCTGCAAACAAGGCAACTTTGAAAAAATCCATGAAAACCAAGTTGACAATTTGGTGGAAATATTAAGCAAAGCACAAAAGAAGTACTCCCTCGGAATCCAAACAGGTAGTAAATGGGATGGCAAATTTGCATTCAAAGACAACAAAAAAAGAGGCAGGAAAACAGATTTGGAACGAACTATCAAGCTTGGAGGGGTCTTAGTGGAGTCTGGCAGATATGCCAAACTTACTAAGTATTTCAACACCAACTTCAACCCTTCCCAATGAAGCTAATATCTTGGAACATAAGAGGGCTCAACAGCCCCAGGAAAAGGAAACTCCTAAAAAATTTGATCATGGAAGAACAACCATCAATCTTATTTCTTCAAGAAACTAAATGCTCACTAAATTTTTTAGAACGAGCAGCAGCTAAAGCATGGCCGGGAGGCCAGGTGACAGCAGTGGAAGCGCAAGGAGCCTCAGGAGGACTTGCAATTCTATGGGATGCAAGAAAGATTCAGTTAAATAATATTCATGCTAACAAAAGCTTCATTCAGGCCAGTTTTCATCTTATGGGTACCAACATTCATGGACACTTAACGAATGTCTATTTTCCCCAAGAAACGCGGCAGAAGGCAGCAATTTTGAATACAATAGAACAACTCAATCAGGACAGGAGGCATCCGCTATGGGTGACAGGAGGAGACTTTAACATGATAGCTAACTCAGAGGAAAAGATAGGAGGACACTGCAGAACCAATAAAGATGGAACACTTCTAAAGGACTTTATTCAGAGTAACTGGCTTATAGATCTTCCTACAGCAAATGGCCTTTATACTTGGACGAACAAGAGGATTATTCCCATGCAGATTGCATCCCGTCTTGACAGGTTCTTGATCTCTGACAATGCTGTCCATGTTGGAGGAGAGTTCACAGCACATATCATTCCTTTCTCAGGCTCGGATCATTGGCCCATAGAAATGCTTTGGAACAGACCGGGCAATAACATCAAAAAACCATTCAGATTTGAAGCATTCTAGCTTTCACATCCAGAATTCAAGGATTTCATAACTACAACTTGGCAAAATAGCAACCCAATAGAACAATCCAAAATGGCCCGATTTCAAAAGAAATTGAAGTTCCTTAAAGGAGAAATCAAGAAATGGAATAAAGATAACTTTGGAAACATCTTTAAGGAAAAGGAATCGATTCTCCAGGAACTCAAATCAATTCAACAAAGATTAATCCTAGAAGGACGGACAGAGGAGCTAGCGCACAAGGAACAAGAAATGGAAAGCAAACTCCAGGAACGAGAGCAACAAGAGGAAGTTCTATGGAGACAGAAATCCCGCATCCGGTGGCTGAAGGAAGGGGAGAAGAACACCAAGTTCTTCCATCGAACCACAGTGCAAAGAAGAATGCACAAACAAATTTCTCAGGTTATCAACGCTCAAGGCGACAAACTGGAGACTCAGGAAGAAATAGAAAAGGAATTCCTCCATTATTTTAAAGAAATGAGTCAAGAACCAAATCTCAACAGAGATGAGGCTATAAACAACATTACCAGGAATATTCCGCGACTAGTGTCTGAGGAACAAAACTCCCTGCTTCTTAAACCAATCAGTTTACAGGAGGTGGAATCCACTGCAAAATCCTTAAAAGCCGGTAAAGCTCCAGGTCCTGATGGTTTCTCTTCAAACTTCTTTCATTACTTCTGGGAACTAATTAAATGGGAGGTGTGGCAAGTTGTCGAAGAGTCTCGAATCTTACGATGGATGTATCCAAGCTTAAATGCAACTTTTATCGCCTTAATTCCTAAATCGGAGGACTCCAGCACCCCAGATAAATTTAGGCCCATTACCCTATGCAATATTATCTACAAGATTGTCTCTAAAGTAGTGGCCGTAAGACTAAAACCACTACTGCCAGGCATCATCTCCCCGGAGCAATCAGGATATGTTGAAGGAAGGAAAATCACTGATGGAATAATTCTATCGCATGAAATCATACATTCTCTAAAGCTTTCAAAAAAACCAGGTATGCTTCTAAAAATTGATCTCTCTAAAGCTTTTGATAGTATAAGCTGGGATTATATGAAAAAAATTTTAAGTGCATTTGGTTTTGCCAATACTTGGATTAGATGAATCATGAATATGGTCTCTTCCACCTTCTTTTCCATCTTGATCAATGGGATTCCCTCTGCTACTTTCCGCCCCTCAAGAGGATTGCGGCAAGGCGATCCCTTGTCTCCCTTCCTGTTTATAATCATGGCGGAAGGTCTGGGAAGAAGCCTACATGCTGCCCTTCAGTCCAATGCTCTCAAAGGCATCTCCCTTCATGGCGCGCCTACTATTTCCCATCAGCAATTCATTGATGACAATATGATCTTTGGCCACTCTTCTGTCCAAGAAGCTCGATCCCTCAACTCTCTGCTTAACATTTTCTCCACTGCCTCAGGCACTTGTATCAATAGAATCAAGTCCCAGATATTCTTTTTTAACACCCACCCGACCTCTCAGCGATCCATAGCTCAAATTCTGGGATTCTCCATTGCCTCCTTACCATCCAATTACCTAGGCGCCCCTCTCATTGAGTCAGCCCGGAAACATTCTTCCTGGACATCCCTTTTGGAAAAACTGGAATCAAGACTCCTGCTTTGGACTCACCGTTCCCTAAACATGGCAAGTCGACTTGTGCTCATTAAAGCTGTCTTACAATCCATGCCTCTATACTTATTTTCTATTCTGGTAGCGCCAAAGTGGGTTCTAAAAGCCATAAAGAAGCTGCAACGAAACTTCCTATGGGGCAGTTCTGGTCACAATAGGAAATGGGCGTTAATCAAATGGGAAAAAGCATGTCTCCCGAAGAAAGTGGGAGGAATTGGCCTCAGAGATCCTGAACACAGCAATGTGATCATGGGAGCAAAAATTTGGTGGAAATGGCTAGCGTTCCCAGAGACATTATGGGCAAAATTCTGGATTGCAAAATATACCAGCAATCTACCTCTAGAGGAACGTATAAGAATGACAGAAACTAGCAAAGGCTCAATTATTTGGGGTTCTGCGATAATGCACAGAGATCTTATACAAAATCATAGTTTCTGGGAAGTGAAGGACGGTAGCACTGCGCGTTTTTGGATGGATTCCTGGCAGCAATCCCCATGTCTCGCCAACGTCATTCAAGGAATTCCAGCACATCAAATGCACCTACAGGAAAAGGTAAATCAATTCTGGAATGACAATCGGGACCCGGATCACCAGACTTGGAGGAAGACTCAAGAATTTATCTCAGACAGCCCAGAGGCAGTCCAACAATCCCTTGCTGAAGAACTCCAAAAGAGACAAATTCTCAAATCGACTGAGCAGGACAAATTAAGGTGGGGTTATGAAGAGAAAGGAACTTACACGACCAAAGAAGCGTACCACATTATTATCAAAGATCAGCACACCAAGGACAAACTTTGGGAAAAAATATGGAGCCCCCCGATCTGGCCAAAAATATCTACATTCCTTTGGCTACCCTCCCACAACAGGATACTCACCTGGGATAACCTCAGAAAAAGAAAATTTGAAGGACCCTCAATATGCCTCAACTGCAAAATGGAGGAGGAAACCGCTGTGCACCTTATGCAACTATGTCCTTTTAGCAGGAAAATGTGGGAGAAAGTCACTTTTCGTTGCCAAAAGGAAGGCCGCGAGGTAGGAAATGTAAACAACACTTTACGTAATTGGCCTCAGAACCCATATCAAAGTAACATCCTGAATTCGCTTTGGCAAATAATCCCGGGAATTGTTATGTGGAATCTCTGGAAAGAGAGAAACCGCAGAATTTTCAAAAACCAATCAATGGATGTGCAGCAAGTTTGGCAGATCATAGTTATGAATGTACAGGAAACTCTATCCATCAGATGCTGGTCCCAGGAGGATTTCCCATCCAACAACAAGGAACAAGCAATTTGGAATAATTGGCAAATTCACTTAAGTTCTACCAACTCCCTCTCAAGCAGTATTAATAAACAGAAGGATATCCCCTCTCACTGGTCCCCTCCGCCTACCAATTCGTTCATGCTCAACTTTGATGGGGCTTCCAAGGGCAATCCTGGAGTCACAGGATATGTGGAGTTTTCAGAGATCCCCAAGGACAAGTGCTTAAAGTCTTCTTTGGCTCCATTGGATGGAATACAAACAATGTAGCTGAACTTGAAGGATTATGGAAAGGTCTCAACATTGCCCAAAAGGATGGATTCTCTCCCCTAATCGTGGAGGGAGACTCTCAAATCTTAATCAACATGGCAATAAGATTCAACAAGGAACAGAGGCACAGAAAGTTAGTAGGAGCTAGAGAATGGTTACCAGGCTGGAGCTACTTCAGTTATGGCTAAGGGAGAACAAAGCTGTAACCTTTAACCACATCAGACGCGAAGGGAATAAACTAGCAGATTTCTTAGCAAACCTAGGAGCAGAACGAGGAAAAGACCATTTCGAAGGATCCCTTCAAGGTAATGTACCAGGGAATGAATGGTCCACCTTCCAGGAAATCTCAAAAAATGATGTTCAGAGGCAGGATCAAGACCACCCGGATGCGGGTGTTAATGTTTGAATTGATGTGTAATAACCTCCCACGCTCCGTCCACATGCCTTCACGCTCTCGACAGATGGTAACCATGGGCATCGGGCTGGCATCGGCTTCCAGGACATTCAGGCGCATTAAAAGCTCTTCAATACAGGGGCCTTTTCAAGGTTCAACAGACAGACCATTTAACATGGCGCAAACATTCCTCTGCCCAGATATGCAGTTCGGCACTGGCTTTGATAATTTGGAGGTTCAGGGTAGCGTGGAGGCGGGAAGTTCTACAAGAAGTATACCCACCCTCGCAGCCATCCCTCGCCCAATCTTTACGGGGATTTCTAACTTGGCTCATACGAAGGTGCAGGTGATAATTCGGCTACAGAATCTTCAGGGTAATCTCTCCTACGGCATTTGCAGCAACAAAAGCAGTTGCAGACTTGGTAAGCTAAATCCGCAGAGCGTTGCTGAGTTTATCAAGCTCATAATGGCTCCTCGCACTGGACACAAGGTGCCTCGCAGGGGTGGACATTCCGGGTAGAAGAGTGACACTAGAAACAGCGGACAGTCAAGTCCGAAGCGCATTTCACCTTTAGCTTGTGCTTCGCCTCCCTCAGGCGACTCGACGCATTCAGATGATTTAAGCAACACAGTGCAGATAGCGACATTTCACTACCGTTGCCAGAAGAATAAGCCAGTGGTTAAAGCCAGCATCACTGTTATCCTTGATGAGGAGGATGAGGAGGAGGAGAGTTGCAAAAATGATATGGGAGAGAAGACGTCCACCACCTCAGAAAACTCTTCCAAGTCAAAGGATAACTCTTACAACCCAGATTCACAGAGCAGAATTGAGGAGGATAACACTTTAGGCTACTCTGCAGAGCAGGAGGAAGCCTTAAAAGAACTCAGCAGTCTCAAACGGAAAGAACCAATGGATTCTGCTGAGGGAACTCTAGAGGCTCATATGGATTCCCATCACAGCAAGTCCACCCCCACTCAGAGCGGTTTGAAGAATGAGGAAGAGGAAGACTCTTTTGATTATGCCCTGTACCTCAAGCTGCCTCCTAGTTATGACTGTATCGAGGACGTTCCAGAAGGAGTGGAAGTAACTTGGGAGCCAGACCCGGTTCGGGCAGCAGAAGACCGGAAGAAGAGGGTGATGGAACGCGAAGCTGAGGTGAAGAAATCCCAGAGCAAATGACTACAGAAGATTTAGGGGTAAGCCTGCCCTTAGGCGAGCCTCACCTTTTTGTCTTTTTGTTATGTCTCGGCTTGATGGAGTGCCGTCTCTGAAGTTTTGCTGCCTTGGGCATTCGGTCTAATGTAACAGATCTCGGGGTCTGGGTTTTATCTAGTTGTTTTTGTCTGTCTGAGTCGAGTTTGGTATGTCCAGGTTGGTCCAGTTACAGTTCAAACCAATCCTTTTTGTTCTTTTGTATACTCTGGATTTTGCAAGCAGAAATACCAGATGAATGAGAAAAGCCATGACAGAGAGCTGAACAATAGCTCTCAGAGATGTATACCTCTTGTAAATATTTTTTTCCTTTTTTAATACAATAGTTTAGTCTTTACACAGCAAAAAAATAAACAGTTAATGTAAAAAAATAAATCCTTTTTTGTGAGTCTCTGATGGTAACTCCAAATGAATTGCTTGTTTCATTAAGAGGTCATTTACAAACACATTGAAGGGAGACTCTTAGAATCTTATATTCTACTGTCTCTTCACCTTCCTCATTTTTGTATTTACAATATTTACAAAATTTCCCTAATCCCAAAGATTAGGTGCCAATGTTCCCCCCCTAATATGAAGGGATCTTGGTGAGTCCAAGCATCATTCAAAATCTTTCAAACTTTTCTCTTCTAAGCGCCACTACCCAATGGACTGATCTGTCAATACTTTGTTCTAGAGAATGATTAAATCAAGAGGAAATTTCAAGACCTTTTATAGAAAGAGCACATTAGCCCAAGTACAGAAGAAGGATGTGACCTGGAGACTCTGTATTGACTATTGGGTGTTAAACAAGATCACTATCTGGAAGAGATATCCCATCCCACACATTGATGACCTTCTGGACCAGCTTAAGGGGAAAAAATATTTCAACAAGATTGACTTGAAGTCCATTTATCACCAAGTACATATCTAACCTTCCAATGTGTGGAAGACTTCCTTGAAATCCATGGAGGGACTTTTCTAATGGCTCATCATTCCTTTGAGGTTAACAAATTCCCTCGCAACCTTTATGAGGCTCATGGAAGTGTTGATGCCCCGAAAATTGTTACATCAACATCGGGGGATAACCACCCGGTTTGGACCTTAATACAACTCCTTTTCTGTTTGGGATGGTGGCTCCGACGTGATATAATGGGACTAGTTTCCCAATAGTGAATAAAAATGGGTAAATGAATGATTGGTTTTCTAACAAGTGATAATAAATGGAGGACTTATTCTATGAATGAAAAACATAAATGACTATTTTATCTCGAGAAGCTTCTATTCTTTAAGTGCAATGTTTAATAATCTATCTTTGCTGATAGGCATATAGATGACACTATGCAATAAACAAAGACATTCATTTAAATGATAATTGCTTCATTCAAATAGTTGAACGAAGTAATTGATAAAGCGATATTACACTTCTCTTTTATATTACTGCTACATGCATGATTGAAAGAATAGCAAACTGTAAACATCCAATACTGGAAAGCATAAAGTTTACTGTTAAAACACATTTATATATTCAATAATAGCATAAATGGCCAAACAAGAATTCACATAAAAGGGATAAATTCAAACATAGATAATAGTACCATATGAGCTGCGAATTATTCCCTACGCCAATTGCAATTTGAACTCCTTCTTCCGATTCAGAAATACTTTAAAATAAAGGCAATAGTGCACATTCACATCAAAGCTTCATTGTCAAAATTTGGAAAGATTTGGTCCAGTCTTCATAAAAGAATATGACTGAAGTACAGTAGTGCAACTTCCGGCTTAAGTCATATACAAAAACTTACGACCCTTTCTAAATACATGAAAGGGTCTATAAATACTAAACTAAGCTAACAAACTACAAAATTAAAATGCTACTAAATTGGTATAATCCGATCTTAAAATATCTCTCTCACAGTGATCTGGAAATTGGCAGCGATGATTCATTCTTCTGGCTGTTTACCCTTTGTCCTGAGTTGGCATATTGCCAGCATTGGCTCCACTTCTTGAGGGCGGCTGAGTCGAGAATTGATTTGAGCAGCATAGGTGGCATCATGTATATCGGGAATGATACACCTGATTGCATCCGTCAGGAATTTGAGGATGGCTCTCTGACTGTATGGTTTTACTAGGAACAACCATAGGTGTCCCAAGTTAAACTTTTAATCCCTGAGATCAATCTCCCATTCTTTTCTAGATCTTGGTTACATGACTGCTCAAATGTCTTGGCCGATAATGGCTTACCTGGTGTACATTTAGAAATCATGTTAGATAAATAGAGAGTATTATTGATCAAGTCAATTAAATTGCTCATAGATAACTTGCATCTAGAAACAGCTCTCTCTGCTTTCATTAATTGGGACTTCCATTATGTGAATATGATTTCCTTATGGGATTCTAAGATTTTGGGCAAGTTTGCTGCCTTTCCCTCATTAGAGTCCTGCCATGTAAGAAAATCTGTCAAAGTGTCTTCATCTTGCTCTAAATCCTGCCTGGCGTCCACTGACTTATATATAATAGATGATGTTATGTCACATAAAGGTTCAACTTGGGTGATTTAATGACATAACAATCTTATTTGTGTTATTAATGCCTTGTTAATTTGCATTTCCTCTGCTCTGAACTCAGCAGATTGGGGAAGACTCTTGAACCTTTCTACTTGAGCTGATAATTGAGCAATTTGCTCATCTTTTGTCTTTTCCATCTGTCCATTCATCGCCTTCAACTTTGATAATGCCTCGGATAGTTCCTTCTGTTTCTGGATTGCTCCCGAATCAATCCTCTGCTTCTCTTCATGCAACTGTTTGTTTAGCTGGTTGTTTAATTGTTGTTGTGTGGACATTTGCTGTTGTAGCTATTCTGACTTGTACTACTCTTATGATAGCTGCGCTTGTAATAAAGTGATCCCTTGATCCTTTTCCTTCAAAAAACTGCTTACCTCTGATGCCTTATCCATGGTGGCTGCCGAATAGGCACCGGCATATTGAGATAACTTGGTTAGGTCATCGGAGGGGTCGAATTATTCTCTCCGTACCACATTTGTTGTTATTGTTTGTTCAGGGAACAGAGAAGGTTGACCAATCCTTCTTCTTTTCTGTTGTCGCTTTATCACAGCCCTGTGTTTTGGGCTATAGAAAACATCTAGTGGAGGAATGTCCTCCAGTTGCAAAATAATTTGATCGGAAGGGTTCTTCAGAATTATTTCTACTACTGTATTTGAGGGTGGACCGCTGGTTCCTTTGCTTGGAACCTCCTTTGATGCTGTATCTTGTGTATCGGCAACTTTGGATGTTTCGGCGTCCGTTGAAGTCTCAAGATTGCCTATAATTGTATTGAATTGTTGCCATTCTTCAACCAATCTTGGGTCCACTTGAGTATCAACATTTATTTCTTTGTTGCTCTGCTCCTGCTGATTTTTTTGTTCTTCTTCCCTTATTCTCTCCTGTTGCTTCTTTTCTGCCTCCTCTTGTTCTTTTCTCTGTGCGTCTTCATGTTCTTTTCTCTGTGCCTCTTCCTGTTCTAATCTTCAGAGTTCCTCCTGCTCTCTTCTCTGGACTTCTTCATAGATTGTGGATGTAGCAGGAGGTTCATTAGTAAGCTGCTGCTCAGGCTCGCTTGACTGAATCATCAGCATAGTAGCTAACAAATCTAGAGGCAGAGTTTGCAACCTCTGTTCTCTAAGTTTGTTAAATTATCCTAACCCGTCATCACGATATCTCATCCTGGCTATTTGTTGTACCTGGAAGATTGACTCGGTGGAGGAGAACAGGTCATCAAACTCATCTTCCTTGTGCTCGAATTTAGTAATCTTGGCTTGATCTAGGGCATTATAGATGACTTTCTTCAGGTCAAAACGTCTATTAGGCAGAGTGGCGAGAGTTAGGACATTCATTTTTTCTGCCTCTTTCTCTGCATGTTTATAATCATGCAGAGTATAGATGCCACACCTAAGAGGAAAAGGAGGCCAAACTTGCTTCTTTGAATTTCTGAGAGTTTTCGTGGCTGACGCAGTTGTAAGCTGATATGCTATTTTTCGAGCTAATAGCTTGTCTGGTATGTACAAGGGGAGGACATGAGGTCTGGCCTGACTGCCAAAAACTCTTACATAGGTGAATGTTTCTTCTCCAAACTAGGTTCCTAGGGCTGTCAAGTCAATCTTAGCCTGAGAGGAGATCTTAGGCGCATGTTTATCAAAAATTGCATAGTAAAGAGGTAGCATGAATCCATTGCAGACTTGGTATAAATGGTGTTTATAATGAGCTTTCCATAGTTTTTGGTGGTAGAAATGAATAGGCATAGGGTCCTGTGGAGTCCATCTCCACCCTAACATAGGAAACTCGGAATTGAAACAGAGTGTATCCAGAATGTAGGCACTAAAATAAAATGGAGGGATGAACCTATCAGTAACACGGGATTTGTTTCTGAATTCAAGAATAGCCGTAGCCAACTTATCCGATAATATAGTCCCCCAATCCATTATCTCACTATTACATGTTGCTTCCATCAAAGGAACCATCTCTATTGAAAATTTGGAAGAATCATGCAATCCCCACAATCGACACATCATGACTCCAACATAATAAGCAGAGCATAAGGAGTCGACGGAGTACTTACCCGAAGACTCATGTTTGTGTTTCATCGGGTTCTGTCTCCATCCTCATATAGGCACTGACTCGGTCTCATTCTCATCTCGAAACTTCTCCATAAATGCTTTATTTTACTTCTTCTCTGGCTCGGGCAAGTGGTACATTTTTCTGAAATCGTTGGGCTAAAATGAACCAAATACTGTTCCGTCAACAGTGCAGAATGTTCTATCCGTGATTGGAATTTCCTCAATTGCCCATCTCACCACATCCGTATACGGAAGAATTTGTTCTCGAGCTGCTATCCTATGTAGGTAGGAATCAGCTAAATCTTTTAAAGTAGCATCAGATTTCCGGCTTGAACCTGTTGAAGCTTGTACAGATGTTTGCTGAGGGTCCTTGACTTCTACCAAGTTGTAAATACTTTGCCAAGTAGTGCTGCCAAGGCCGATACATGTGGTATCTAAGATTAATCCCTTCTTGCTTGGTCCCGGATCGCTGGCATGTTGTCCTATTACCATAGGAGCCGAAGGAGTTCCAGACTTCTTAGATTTATTTCCCATCGTTAATGCGAAAAAACTCTACGCAAGAGAAAAATAAACGTAATGCAAAGAATAGATGGCTAAAACCAAGTATGAGGAAATTGCGTCAATCAATGAGTAATAGAGGATTTATCATAAGGATCTTGGGAGGAAATCTCTGAAAGGATTTAGGCATGACTGCTCATTAATTGTCCGTTAAAACCTGTCAATCATTTAATTGCTCATTACATCCTTTATTTTTCGAATAATGGTTGAAGCGTGGATTTGATTTTTTGGCGGTTGGACGTGAGCGAATCTCTATTAGGAAGAGAAAAGGCTTTTAACGATAATTAATATATAATATAGTAAAATCATAATGATCCTTTTCGAAAGTCGCGTTTTGGGCTCATTGCAATCAGAAATGGGAGGAAGGTTTGGGCAATTTTATTTAAGTCTTATGGAATCCCAAATCGCCGATAGAGATACCGATTGACTCGCATCGGGAGATTGAACGAGGAGAGTTTGTTATGTTCACATCGCATTCTCCGACCGCCGATTGTGATATCGCCTCGGAGAATTATTTGTTTTCCCGATATCCATTGGTTATTTTGCTTTTATTTCATCGGGGAAAATCAATGGGTCATGGTTTATGCATCCTTTGTTGTTGTGATATGTGACCTTGCGAACGCTTTATCGCAATAATAAAGGATTATTTGTTTTACTTTTAAGACCAATTTATTTCAAAAGGTTTAAAACTGTTTTGTTTATTTCCGAACCTTTAGAAGAGTGATGGATTAATACCAATTTAATCTAAAAGGAACCCATTTCAATTTATAATTTTCTAAAGTAAAATAAATTGAAATGGGGGGTTTTTGTCTAGCACAACAGGAAGACATCTTCCGACCTTTCACCAACTCATTTTTGTTGGTGTATTTGGATGAAATTATGAGATTCAACTATTGTTCGGAAGAACACCTCCACCATATTGGACACGTCCTCCAAACCCACCGACAACACAATTTCTGTGTAAATTGGAGGAATGCACTTTTGGTATGATTCAAGTTCAATATCTCAGGTACATCATTGATGAGCTAGGTCCGCATGAGGTACAAGTCATTTGGGATTGGCCAACCACAACCACTCTAAGAGAGTTATATAGCTTTCTAGTTCTTACCAACTTCTACCACAGGTTTGTGTTGGGGTTCTCTTATATCACTTGGTCCTTGAGTCAAGTCACCAAGGGAGGAGAAAAAGAAAAGTTCTTTTGATGTGAATCCCAAGAGAAGGAATTTTTCTGAGTTGAAACATCACCTTTTCTTTGCATGAGTTGTCCCATAATGGCCTTACAGCAACCATTGCGGATAGAGACACATAACTCCGACTATGTTATTGGTGTAGTTATTACTCAGTAGGGGCATCCAATGTCATATCACAATGAGACACTTTCAGACATTGTTTGAAAGTATCACACCTATGAGAAAGAGATGCCTTCCTTGTGCAAACATGCAGACAATGGAAGCATTATATTTTGCATAAGGAAATTATCATCCAAATAGATCATTGATCCATATAATTCATATAGGCAGAATGGAAGTTATAGAACGATTGCCATCAAAAATGGTCCACATACCTACAACATTTCCATTTGAACATTAATTACAAGAAGGGAAAATCCAAAAATGTTGTAGACTACCTCATCCAACTATTGGTCATGGCACTGACCACTGTGCTTGAATCTTATGGGCACAAGACTCTGGGGTGCCCTCATTTTTACAAGCATGATCCACAATTTGGAAACACATACTAGACACTACTCAAAGGCAAACAAGTTCCAAACGTTCACCTCCAAGATGCATTGTTATGCCACCTATGACACCTCTGTGTTCCTTAAGTGAATGTACTAATATGATTTTTGAGGGGCACTACTTGGGTCACTCGACATCTTGGGGTAGAGAAAATAGTGGCAGTTGTACATAAGTATTTTTATTAGCCAAACCTTTGACATGTTGTTGTGGAGTAGATAAGATCTTGTACTATCTGCACAAGTGCCAAACCAACCGTCAATAAGGAAAGCCTATATACTCCTATTCCTACTCCTACTTGACCTTGGGAATCCATTTCCATGGATTAAATTTTAGGTCTTCCTTCTACTAAGCATAGCAAAAACTACGTTTTCATGGTTGTTGATAGATTCTCTAAAATGGTCATTCTAGTGACCTACAAGAAGAGTATCACAGGAGAAGCCACTACTAAGATATTATTTGAATGGGTGTGGGTACACTTTTGGATCCCACATTCCATTTTCTCAGAGAAGGAAAATAGGTTGATAAGTAAATTTTGGTCAAGTCTGTAGTCAATGCTCGACACCAAGCTCACTAAGTCCATGACTTTCCACCCCCAAACTGATGGCCAAACAAAGGTTTTGAATAGGATGATCATACACATTTTACGCATGTGAAACTCAAAGCATCGACACACATGGGATGAAAGTCTCCCCTATTTCAAGAACAACTAAAATATAAGCTCTCCATTTCTCAACTCACCACAACCCTTTTTTAGGTGGGTTTGGGATTCCAGCCACTCTGTCCCATTGATGTGGCCATACCATTTGCAGCAACTCTCATAGATTCATCTCATGTCTAATCTAAAGCTAACAAAGCTAACAATTCATTGAGTGCATTCAATACATCCACCAATAGGTCCATCAAATATTGGACAAAACCAATGCTAAGTACAAGCAACGTCATGATCACCCTCAAGAGCCACACAAGTTCTAGCTAGGTGACAAATTTTGGTTACATTTGCGAATGTAGCGCCTAGCTGAGCCCCACTGTAAGCTTCACCCCCTTCGATATGGGCATTACACCATAACTAAGGCTATAGGGAACAATGATTTTGAGCTTAATGTTCCACTTTTTCCTCGCCTACAACTAGTGTTTAATGTGGATTTCCTTTGACAACACTTTCCACCATTACTGGACACATAAAAAATTGTAGAACAACTCACACCAACAAAGTTAAATCGAGACTCAATGGAACATGCCACAAATTATCATATAATGGACACACATATCAATAATACTCGCCAGCAAAAGATCCAACTATACCGGGTTGTCAAAGCTGGCGAACTCCTGAACCAAGGCAAGTGTCTTACCAAGGATCGAATTCAACAAAAATTTCCCCATATCATGGAGGAAGTCAACGTAATGGGGAAGGTTGCTTCCTAAGGGGGTAGGACTAATCCAAGTGGATATTGGTGGCCACCCGCCTATTCCACTTTGAACCACACCATTGTTTATTTTAGTTTTTCAGCATTGTTAATTATATCACAATTTACTATTTTTGGCAATTTTATGGGTTGTGAATTTCATGGCAACAATGACAAATATGTATGGTTTAGATTAAGAATAAGCACACATTTTATGAACTCATTTTTTCCTTCTTTTCCTTTCACATGGATAATGTGAATTTGGCACAATTGAGGCTTTGTGTGATGGGCATTGTTGCAAAGATGAAATAGGCCAGTGGAAAATTTATCATGTACTTTGTGAGGTCCTGCAAGGATTTTTCTATAAAATTTCTCACATAATTAGCCAGTTCCCATCCCCTAAGACAAGAGTTGGAGTAATTATCATTCAATGAAGAGGAATGTTTTGGATATACACAAAACTTTATTTATACTCATAGTATCTTTCATCATCTTGGTTAGGAAGACAGTGGGTACAAGAAATCTACTTCCAAAAAATAGGACCAATAGAAGTTCCGAACTCAGTACAAAAATGTTAGAATCACAAATAGATATGTATGTTGTGATCAATCCAGACATAGTTTGGGCATCACAATTAATAAGGCACCAAGCACTATGTAACTCATTGATGGGTATTGGGAAAAAATCAACAATTCTTCTCCCAACCATTGACATGCTAGAAATTGTGTAACTGTCACCCCCTAGCTTGTGTAATTTGTTCCATTTCCTAGACCTATAGGGATTCCAAAGGTCTAATCTAACATACACCCTCATGGCGTAAGGTATTTAGTCAGTGGTTGGTGTAGGGGTTCCAAAGGAAAGATTCCTCCACCCTACAACCCATGTGGTACTCAAGAGATATGTATCTCCACAGTAAGAGATTCTAGGGAGAAATTTATCCACCCTTTCATGAAAGGGGACTCCAAGTATCAAAATCTAGACCCTTTAGACAACAGGGATTCCATAGGTGTTTTCTCCATGCTAATTATGCCCAAGGTTTCCAGAGACACATCACCATGCTGTGTACCAAGTTGGAATGATATGGGGTTAGCCAACCTCTTATAAAAAACCTCTTCCAACTAATGTGACCACTACAATTAATTTTAACCAAAGAATCTACAGGGTTTATTCGGGAAGGTTGCGAGACTATGATACTTCCCATTCCCTAAATCTGGTCACAATATTGGTGCTGAAAACAATTTTCAACTAGCACAAAATCAAAGAGTAGATAAAATATAATTATATTAAAATCAATATCAAAATAAAATGTCTCACTCTTTAAGATAATTAACTAAGAAAAACCTCTTTGCAACACAAATTTTCCTCAAAATCAGTACACACAGAAACACCAATGCAAAATCCTAAGCTTCGAGCCAATGTATTCACTTTACTTTGTGGATCTTGTTGAACTAAAACTATATTTAATTATCTCAACCTAACATACAATTACCTCTTGTTGTGAGTGTGTAAATCAAGCAATAGAAATTAGGGTTCATGTTCATGCACAATGTACATAACTTTTCTATGGATATTTAGAGGATCTTTCCATGGAGATACAAACTACAACTATCCATGGGAGTTGTTGGCATACATTTTTCTTAACTAAATCCAAATGTGAAGATGTTGGTGTAACCAAAGAATATGACAAAACATAAGAGAACTGCTTAAGAAGGAATAACTAACATGTGTTTCATTGAGTGGGGACCTTTCTAAGATTTGTGAGTGTAATGGTCAAAGGGAAAATGTGTTTTAGAAACATGAATATTGTTATGCAAATGCAAGTCATTTATTTTAGGAAAATTGTCAAACAGTTTCCACTCAACACTCAAAAGCATAATGATTATCAATATCGAGTCATAATTTAGAGGGATTATGATTTCCAGACACATTAGACCCTAAACAATGGTTATAACTAGCGAGTTATTAATAAATGAAAAACTTGATAATATTTTCAATGTATTTGTAAATAAAATGATAGTAAGGGTAGACGACCATAAGATTCCGTGAGGCTTTTGATACCAACCTATCACATTGCAGGTCCCTTCTACCATTGTCTTAGCAAGTCTAGGCTTCCTTTATTGTGTGGTCGATGTTTCAATCTCACTCTCAACTGCTAGAATGCTTCCCTTTTTTTCTTCTTCCATTACGCGGACTATCATTTTTACTCTTTTGTCGTGCTCTCCCTATTTATCCCTTATTTCCCGTTACATCCTTCTGGTCATCACCTCCTTCCTTTTCTACTATTTCCCTACACCTCCAGTTACTTAGGCCAATACCCTGTCTCCTTGAGCTTTTCTACCATTTTTCTCCCTTAGTCTTCCTAGTATTTTCACTATTTTTCACCTTCACAAACCTCCTTCTACAATCTTCTAGCATGCCCCTTCTCCACTAATCCATGTGCTCTAAAATCTTCCAAAACTATTTTTGGATCTCCATTCCTCCTCTCGTGAAGTCTCTCTTCAATGTTTCTCCCTCTGAAGTCAAATAAAACTGCAAAAAGAATTCGTTCATAGGTTCAGGTTTCAAGTTATCAACTACATTTATATGGGTCTTAAAAATCCAATTTGAAATAAAACATTGAGCAATTCATTTCACTATAAATCCCACTCCCACTGAGTCACAACATTTATTTTCACATTCCTAATGCTGAACACTGTAGATGTTTCATTCATTCTTGTATTTTCATTGGGTTTTAAGATCAATTCTTAAATGCAATGAGACATAAAAATATCTTCTATAATTATCACATTGCAGGAAAAATTTCTGTTGCGACTAGCTAAAAGAGAGTGAAAACAAGGCTCACATGAATCATGGAGGTACTAGCTAAAGGCTTATGGGATTTGGTGGAGAAAGGGTAGGAGAATGGGAACATAGGAGCTACTATTAAATTCTTGGAAGATATTTTTCAAAGCCATGTCTCTTTTTTGCCAATAATCAAGGTCAGAACTTGCCTCTACATTGCAACACCCTTATTGAGTTACACAGACAATGTAACACGCATGAAAATTCATCTCGAGCACACAATAAGTACATATTTTTACCCCTATGTTGAGACCTCTGGAGTTTTTCATTAATTTTTCTTGAAATTAATAACAAAACCCTTTAGTACTAATTTACACATGTATAATTTGAAATTAGTAAGAAAATATTGCTCTAATCTTATAATACCTATGTATATAGTGTTCAAGGCACGTAATCATAAATAAACCTGCAATGTGAAATACTTTAGAGTCTAAATGCATGCCAGAAATATGTGAATCTCAGAAAATGTATTAACATTTACAAAGGCGGATTTTTTGTTATGTTACCTCAACACCCATTTTCGTATCGAAGAAATTTCTATGGTGCAATTCATAAGCTATTTAAAAAATATTGAGCCAGAGGAAGATGAAAGATCACTATGTTGTCTTTAATGACATATTATGCAAAAGAAAAAAGAGATGGATGCAACAAAATAACAAATGGTTCAGTAAATGGGGTATTTGTTTGAAAACATATTCCATAAATTGTAAAGAGATAATTTTTTTTGTTATGGATAAATTCCACAAGCACACATCGGAGAAGGAGCTAGGGAGAAATAAAACCTTAATATATTGAAGTGTTCAACCCCACTCATAATCATCAACAAAATGTCTACTTAGAGGCCAATATTTTTTGGAGAGCCGAAATTCTTACTTCTTAGTTAAGGACTTATTCTCATCAACTATGTTATTAAACATGGCCTTGATCAAGGCTAAAATAAGTGTGGAAGGAAAGAGTATGTATTTTTTGTTCTTTTGGAAAAGTGGAAGTGGTAAAGGATTTCATTTTCGAATGTGAGGCCTTCAAAGACAATAGGGAAAGTTATGCATATGTTATTGGATATAGCTCCTGGGATAATCTATTTAGTGATGGGTTGGTTGAGATGATAGGAGCATTTATTATGACGCTTCATAAAAAAGGGTCAAATGCATCAATGAGATGAAGAAGAAATCTATCCCATATGCTATCTCTAGCTTTGTGGAAGTTAAAATAATTTTCTTTGTTTCTTTCTTTTCTCTACCACCGACCATGTGTGATTCACTTCTAAAATATCTGCTAGCCCACGAAGAATCGTACGCCGTGCTCACATTATTTTGTCGTGTGGTAGTAAGAATAAGGAGTAACCATTGTTTTTGATTCATATCTCACCCCATGGAATTTATGGTCATTTTAAGAGTTAAGTTGCGCCAACAAACTTAACTAAAAGTTAAGTTGGGCCAAAAACCTTAACTAAGAGTTAGGTAGGGCCAACAAACCTAACTAAGTATCAAGCGTGAAAAATATCTCGTATTTCCTTGTTTTATATACTTTCAAGTGAGCTAATATTTTATTTATTAGTCATACCCTCTTACTTACTCAAATTTGGTTAAGGACATTTCATTGGGTAGGTATGGGGTGTGACAGTGAGCATTAGATGATCAAAATATATCATACAAAATATCTCAAAATATATGAACTATGAAGAGTTTAGGAGTCATAATGCCATGAACTAGATCCCTAACTAGGGAAATCTATCCAATGTCTCTCAACAATTTAGGTAATGCAATGCCACATACTAGATTCCTAACTAGGGAAATCTATCTAAGTGGGAGTAATATGGACTAAATCATTCAACCTCTCTAGGTACCATCAAGTTTATTTTCTAACCATCAACGTAGGGATGTAGGTGTTTGTCTGAGGTCAATGCTCCATGATCAATGCCACCCTCCCTACTTCTAGAACTAGATATGAACACATAATTTCAGCTAGATTTCCTCCCAAGCAATGTGTTTGATATACAAGGCCTCAACAAATTTCTTCCTAACTTTTATCATTGTCAAAAAAATCAATAATCTCAAATAAACCAAGCATGCTTCTAAGATATTCAAATCTCTTATTAGGAAGAGACTTTATTAGTATATCAACTACCTCATCATCTTTTTGGATGTACTATAGCTTCATTATTCCATCTTGTGCCAAGTTCCTAATATAGTGGAACTTATTATTGATATGCTTCGTCGTAGAATGAAACACAAGATCTGTAGGAATTATGATATTACTTTCATTATCATAATTAGTCATTGTAGGATCTCGAGGCTTCCCAAGCAAATATTTCAGAAGCTTCCACAAACATACAACCTACCTTCCTAATTCAAATGAAGGTGCTTACTCTACTTCAACACTACTAAAAATAATGTGATCTTTCTTTATACTCATCCACGAGATCATGGCAGATCCCTAACTAAAGAATCCTCCACTAGTGCTTCTTCCATCGGTCTCACTGGCACCCCAATCACAACCTATGAAGCCAATCAACTTGAATTGCTTTCTATTGTAATTTAGGCAGTGATGTATCGTACAACAAAGATATCTTAATATATGCTTGGTGATTATCTAGTGGTGAAGACACTGCTCTAATTGAAATTAACTGAGGATGTTCACAACGTAAAACATCTAGCCTAGTATTTACCAAATACATTAGAGAGCTTACCAAATGACAATAGGAGGTAAGATCCATGATACTTGAGTCAGAGACCCTAGGTTTCTTGAGATTGGTCATCATAGGAGTAATCACAGGCTTGGAATCCATCATCCCAAATTTCTGCAACAACTTGATGATGTAATTTCCTTGCCCCAAATAAATCTCCCAAGAATTTTTCCATACTTCTAGACCTAGATAATAGTGCATCAGTCCTATATCTTTCATCTAGAATTCAAATTGCAGCATTTTATTACATTCTTGTATTCTTGTGAGCACATATGTGATGAATACATCATCCACGTATAATAGAATAATGATTGGCTCATTATTAAAAACCTTGATGTAGAGATTAGGGTCAACAAAAATCTTCACAAACCCAATTCTTAGAAGGTTTCCATGCATTCTTGCATACCATGCACTATGAGCTTGCTTCAAACCATACAGGGCTTTCTTGAGTCTACAAACATGGGTATCCCTATCATTTACCTCAAAGCCTTCATGTTTCTCAATGTATACTTCCTCATTGATGGCACCATTTAGAAATGGTGTCTTCACATCCATTTCATGGATGTTCCATCCCATTGTAGCAACCAATGAAACAAAATATATAATGGTAGTATACCATGTAATGGGTGCAAATGTTTCCTCATAATCTATGCCTTCCTTTTGAGAGACACCCCTTGCAACAAATCTACCCTTGTATTTATCTATGCTTCCATGAACTATGTGTTTGATCTTTTTAGATCCATTTTAAGGTGACAACCAATTTGTCACTAGGTCTAGGAATAACTTCTCAATCCCCATTCTTCATGATGGATTAATATTATCCATGCATATCTTTCTTCCATACTTATTGATGTGCATATTCTTTAAATGTAGATGGCTTTACTTCAATTAGTGTTGTCATATATGTAACATATCTAGAATATCTCTTTAGCCTGTTTCTTTCCCTAAAGATTCATTTCGTAGCTCCATGCCCTTCAACATCTTCAAGAGTGGCTTTTAACTAGTTTGGCCTTTTACTTGTGCTTGGCATGACCACAGGCTGAATAGGTTCACTTGGTAATTCTTCTTCCTCTAGGTTGTACTTCTTGTTCTCACAATATGGGTAGATCTTCTACACCCGAATCAATATGAGTATCCGTCAATCTTTTTTAGGCTTTATTTTCATCAAATATAGCCTCCCTTCCTATGTCAATGTGTCTCCCTTCCTTGATGTATATTCTATATGACTTTGAGGAGATACTGTAGCCAATGATGATCCCTTTGACGCTTGACGATTCCAATGAATGCTTCCTTGGGTGTCATATTATTGAGAACTATACGAGGAAATAAATTTAGAATATATACAGCTGTCATTGTTGCTTCTCCCCATAGAAACTTTGGCATGTCTTGATCAAGTAAGATTGTTCGTACATGCTCTTCAATTTTACTATTCTTTCTTTTGGTCACTCCATTTTGTTCAAGATAATAGGGAACAATAAGCTTTGCCTTAATTCCCACTTCTTTACAATATGAAATCAGTTCTTTAGAAGTCTGTTTCCAACCATTGTCAGATCTAATTTATTTTATCTTTATCTTAGTTAGAGTTTCCACTTCTTATATAAACTCGTTGAATTTCTCAAATACTTCATCCTATTTCTTTAGACCTTGTTTCACTATTTTAAAAATGGTTTTCTTGTATGATTTTCCAAAGTGCATCCCTTAAAAACTCCTTCATGTACTTATTTGATATCAGAGATGACATGAACTAGATGTTTAAGAGTGGGAATGACTTGTTAGTGAATATGACCATATCTTTTATGCCATAGCTCAATAGGAGAGATCTACATATGAACAAGGGCTTCAGTAGGTGGTGTAATGAATCTATGCAAACATCCTTCACGAGCTCCAGTAAACTTAGATTTATCGATACATAAATCTTTTCCCAAAACCAAGACCTTTCGATGAACAAAAGAAACTCTATCCACTTTATCTTATAAGCAAGAAATTGAAAGAAAATTCTTTTTTCAAACATGGAACATATACTATGTTGTTGATATGTAGTTTTTCTCCATCCTCCATCTTTAAAGATGTTTATCCCAAACCTCTAACAACATCGATTTTGTTGTCTCCCGATTCCACTACATGGGAATATGGTTCCTTTGATAGAGTTTTTAGTTGTTTACTTTCCTATATCATATGCCTTTATGCTCCACTATCAATGATCCATGCATTATCATCATTAAGTGATCTTGTAAGTGCAGGTAAAAACCCTTGGAATTTGACCTTATGGAATAAGTAGTAGACAATATTGTTGATTCATATTATTGTATAATTTAATCCCATTATTATCATAGAGGGAGTATTCATTTCCTTTAATCCAACGAAGTTATCTTCAATCTTCTTCGACCTTAGCTCTGAAACCATGTTTAGAAATCAATGCTAGTAAGATTAGGGTTAGATTTCTCTGTGTTGATAATTACTTGTGAATTATGCTCTCTTATTTTACTTATTTGTTATTTTTATCTTTCATCAAGAAACAACCAAATTATGTGTGCATGAATATCACAAAAACACAAGTCATAAGATGCAGACACTCTACTAGGGAAAATCCCCTATTTAGGGGAAAACCGAGTAAACAATATCCTCCTTCAATAGTTATTCTTGAGACTCCTCAACATAGACACATACCTCCTCCAACACAAGACAACCTCTACTTCCTCGCTCCAACCTTCAACCTAGTAGTAGCAACACTTCGACCCTAGCAACCTCGACTTGGCAGAGAGAGAGAGAGAGAGAGAGAGAGAGAGAGAGAGAGCAAAGCTTCAATTTTTTTATTCCCTTCCTCCTCAAAGAGAGAGAGAGAGAGAGAGAGAGAGAGAGAGAGAGCAAAGCTTCGATTTTTTTATTCCCTTCCTCCTCAACGAAACTCACACTCATTTTAGCCTCCTTCTTCACCTTCACACTTTTCTCAGCTTCCATCTTCCAATTTAAGATATTGAAATGTGTGAGACAAATAAGATGCTCCAAATGAAGTTGAATTGACTTGTATGTATAACCTTCCAATGAGATTGAATTTCCTTCATTGAGGTTGACTTGGTGTGGACGTTACATAACTCATTTTGGAATGAAATATAATTCTTTCTACATTGTTTGAGATCCGAAGAAGGGTCTCATAAAATATAGAATGACTCTAACGAATCTTTGTTAATCCTATGAGTCCACAATGATGAATTTGAATAATAAAATGATGACCCAAGCATGAAACCCATGCTTTAATAAGTCATTGTAACAATAATAAAAATTCTTTTGATAAATACATTTTATGAAGATTGAAGCTAGTTACATTTTTCAATACCATAGACAAATATAGTGCATTTTAGAATAGAATAGTTAGTTTATCTATACATTTTAAGTTTTAAATAGTGCTTATGATACCTTGGGAGAATCATATAAATTTGGGTCACAACATTGTTCGATCACAATTACAACTTTAAAACGTTTCTAAATGTAGAAAATTGCGTGACTTTCATAAATATTTATGCTTATCACTTCATCTCATAATTGAAATGTCATAAGAAAACTTGTCGCATATGTATCTAACTTGGGGCAAGAGGAAATACAGAAATTTTATTATCCAAGACTAAAAAATTGGAACAATATAGTACCAATAAAAGTTATTTTAGTAAGAAATATAGCACCAATACCAACATAATTCACAACTCACTTTGGAGTCACCATTCACATGTGTCTCACCATATTGGGATTCACCATCATCTTCACCATCCATGTTACACCGAGGTTCTTCAACATCTATATTATCTTTCTCTACTTCACACGCATATGCTTCAACTTCTCACTCTGAAATCTTTTATGTGTCTTCTTTATCCTTATGCACGTTTGCATTATGGGTTTCAATTTTATAGTCTTTATGGATATCATACACATTTGAGTGGGATTCTCCCAAATTTGTTTTCCTCCTAGAGTCTTTCTCATTTACTCTGAGACCTGCAGTTGAATTTCTATTCATTCATCAATATACTTTAACAAAATTTGTTGCTTTTTGTTACTTTCCTTCATACCAAATTCTACTTCCACGGTCTTCCATGCTTCTTTGGAAAATGTAGCTTGTACTACCTTGCACAAGGACCTCTCATCAATTGATTTTTTTATAAGATCCAATACTAAGGCATCACATAATTCATCATATGGGTTATTAGACTAATACTCAATCAAATCTTTACATCTAAGAAATTTTTTCATTTTGACAGTTCCCAAAACATAAAGTTTTTACCAGTAAATTTTGGAACTATTACAATATCTATCCTAATCCATTCATACTCAAATTGGTCTACTTCATCTACTTGTCTTTTAGATGCCACCACTATGGTGAGGACCTTTATGAGATCTTCAAAATACTTCGGCTCTTCCTTTAGATTTCTTTTCTAGGTCTGCTTCAGTATTGCTTTTTGACCCTTGACTATCGTCTTTATTTTATCTTTTGTCTGGTTTACCTATTGTGTCATCCTTATCCAAATGAACATCGCATACACTTGATTATCTTTAGAACTAAACATTTTAACCTTCACTTTAAAGGTGGCTCCCAATATCTACTAGCAACTTTGCTAAGCTCTTCTACCTAGATTCTTGTGGAGGCTTATGGCTACAACTTATGGTGGAGACTCCTTTGGTAAGTGGTGATGGATCTTTCCTCTTGATATGGTGTTGATTTTGTAGGCTACTCACCCTAATATTTTAGTAGGTGGGTTACAAACTCTCAATGAGACCTAATTTCTACTTATAGACCAATCGATGAAAACTTCAATATGTGGGCTACTCATAATAGTAAAGGCTCTTAGTGGAAGAAACTCATGGCCATCTTAACTCATTTGGTTCTTTGAAGCCTTGCTAAACCTTTCTCTCAGACCACTTGTTATTTAGAGCTAGAGATAAACATTCAAATGCAAGAGAAACAAGTACAAAAGCTTCTGCTTGAATAAATAAGTTATATTCATTAATTATTCTCTCATATACATCCACTGAGTTTCTACTATTCTCCTTTCTTGCTTCACATTACAATGACCCAACCATGAGTATGTAAGCACTAAGCTTTCTAAATATGGAAAATGCAAACTACAACTTTATTGTCCTCATGCAAATTATCACGTGACACTTTAATGAAAATTTTTCTAACCTCACTTTAAAATAAATCGACATTTTTCTTTTCGTGAGCCAAACTTTTGCTTACAAGGCATTAACTTTTTAACCCTCAGTTGCTTCACCTCTAATACTAGACTTAAATTTCTTTCCCTCACTTAACATAACTCTTCATACATTGCATGCATACTAGAGTACTTATTATTTCTATCAAGTGAAACATTTTTTTTATCTATGACAAAGTTGTGATCAATGGTAGTGAATCAAAGAGGAAATTTCGGGATAGGTTTGTATGAATTGTGTGCTCTTCTCATTTTTAAATTGTTATAGTAGACTAGAGTTCACTTGGTTATAACACATTTGAATATTTGACAATTGTTAAGCTCGTTGGGTTGTGGATTCTATAATATTAATTCCATTCATATCATTTGCATATTGGTTATATTAAGACATAATTGCATGGAATGATTATCTACATACTTCAATAAGTGTTAAACTTAATATTTTTAATAATTGTGAAATATAAAAAGTGAGGTGTACTATGGAATCACATAGTTTGAGATTGAGAAAATCAATGAGATGAAATGAGTCACCATGCACCACAAACCTATAGTGATGGTTCATCTGGGTGCACTAAGTGAGCCTTTGATGTGGGTGACTATAGGGGCATGACAATGGTTTTTTAGGCTAAATTAAAGTTTATGCAAGAGGCACTCTTTCAACATCTATAATTTATTTATATATATCACTATTAAGTGAGGAAGATAAATCACATAGTCGTTATTCCCTTGTTTGAAATGATATCAATGACTAATATTACTTGGTTTCTTAATAATGCATTCATTGTTTTCTAATTACTAGATGAAAATCTTCAACAAAATCTTAATGCCTAGTAATAAATTAATATCAAAGTCTTAGTTGAAGTAATTTAAGATTTTTCACATATTAAAAAAAATAGCCATTGTAGTGTAACTCAATTAACAATGACCTTGTTATGAAGTATTATGTAAAATGATGAGATTCAAAGTTCTAACTCCCACTAGTTAGACCAACCTAAAAATAATATTTTTTTTATCTATTTATTTCTTATATTTTTAGAATATAAATGTATATTGTAATTGTTTTGAAATCAAAATATCTTTAATTTATTACTTTTAAGTAATTTTTAACACAATTTTCAAATAATTATACATTAAATTAAATAATTAAAAATTAGTTAAAAATATTCTAACTTTTCAAAATATTATCTTTTAATTTTATAGTTAATTAAAAAATAATCTAATTAACCTAGTCTAATTTTAGGTTTAATAAAAAATAATTAATAAAAAACTAAAAATATAATATAAAAAAAAGTTGATATAATTATATTTCATGTGGTTTGAACCATGGCCTATCACCCATAAGTAAAAATAAAAACACATAATTAAATTCATAAATGCGACTTTTTGAAAGCTTTTCGGTGGATTTTTGTGGTCAAAATCCGGCAGCAATTCATTGGAATCCCAAGTTTGATAGCTAGTTTCTGCACAATCAATGGCTCCCAGGGGTTTTCCAGGGCGATGAATCCAAATATGCAGTTAAAAAACCATTTTAACTGTTAAAAATCAAGATTTAACCTCATTTCTTCCGCAGGATTCCGTCACCGGAATCTCCAAAAAGTCGCATTATAGACAACTCCATTTTGATATTATTAATATCAACTCCATTTTGATATTATTAATATCAAAATTCCGATTATATATATATACATATATTAATATCAAAATTCCTATTCATGCCCACGCTCTTTTTCATGCCTCACTGTGATCTTGTTCTCACTGACAGTGTACTGCAGGCAAACTGGACGCCTGAGAATTTGAATAAGATTATCATCCTAGGAAACAGTTTAAAGAGTTACGACTTGGACAAAGAACTTTTTGCATATCACCGCCTTACTAATAAATTCGAAGTCGTTCTGGACAGTGATCATATGCTGCATGAAATGCCACTTCCACATACAACTATTTCTTTGAGAGGTGCACGCCATTGTTCAATAGGGCGATTGTATGAGAGATCTTTTTATAATTTAAGTTGGCATTTTTTTGATTGGGATGGCTCGTTGCATGGTTTCCAAAGGCAGGACCCAAAAATGTTCGCATTCAACATTGTAAAATGTAATAAATCGGTGGAGAAAGTAATGGAGAAAATACGTTTGGCAATGAGAAAGTTGAGGAATTCTTCATTTTACCAAAATTTCATGGAACACATGAGGGATCCAGAAATGGTCAGAAGAATAAGAAATGTGACTGGAACAGACCCATATCACTCAGAAGACCCATCTCACTCAGAATTACAAGTAGTTGTCCATGGCATTGGAATGGCAAAACCGAGTAATCACATGCAGATAGCTTTTCTCATTTTATTGAGAAAACAATTTTATTGGGTGGATAATATAGTGATATATGATACGTCCTTGTCTGAACTGGAGAGGAAAGCTATAAAGGCCTTGAAATCCTCTTTGGAATGCCCTTTTCTCTCTCTGAGTAAGCATTGCAGATGGTCAGTGAACAGGCCCACGCTATTTTTCATGCCCGGCTCCCAAGTGTTAAAGTATATCAATTTACTGGAGGCGAATTGGACACCGGAAAAGCTGAACAAGTTTATCATACTAAGGCAGAGTCTTAAACATTTTACACAGCGTTTTGGTACCAGGAAAAGTAAAGCCATAATGAACAATGAGCAAATACTGTGTGAAATATCAATGCCCGAACCAGATATTGAGCAAGATATTGAGCAGGATGGGTCAAACCCATCCAATGAAGTTTCCACCGTTGATCCGGATCAAACCCATCCAATGAAGTTTCCAAGCCCATCCAATGAAGTTTCCACCGTTGATCCGGATCAAACCCATCGGCTGAAGTTTCCAAGCCCACCCAATGAAATTTCCACTGTTGATACTGTGTATACTGAAGCATTTAACGGTTTAAGCTGGCATTTCTTTAACTGGGATGGTTTGTTATCGGGTGTCGACCGAGCGAATATTCGGTCATTCTTTGGGTGGGATCGTTTGAGCAAAGCCAGCACAAACCATATTTAATTAAATACGTTTATTTATATTTGTTTTTCCTTAAAAAACATTTTTTTAGTTTGTGAGAATATGGTATTCAATCATAGCATTTAATAAAATCTATTTATTAATTAAAAATATTGGTTATAAAATGGATATAAATCTCCATAATTTGGAATAATTTACTTTTACTTAAATTTTTTGGAAATATTTTCAGCTGAATTTTTCTGGGTTAATTTTTATAAAATCTTACTGGAATTTATTGGAATCACTAGTTCAATGGGTAACTTTGCACAATAAAAGTGCTATAAGGTTTTTTCAGGATGCTGAACCTATGTATACAGTCAAAAAAAATAATTAAAATAACATAAATATCTTTTTAAAAATAAAGATATTTGTTTCCCTTTTTTTATTGGATGTTTTATAGGTTAATGATTAGGGAATATGATAAAAAAGAATGTTTTTAGTCAAAACATCATTAACCTAGACATTGTAGGACAATTCAACATGAATTATGCAAAATTTTATCTCATATAAAGTGTACATTATGCATGATTTCTAGCTATACTATCTGCAAATGTTTCCAAGACATGCAAATAATTGGGCGCATAGAAAATCTAGGATTTCTCCATCTATTTTTCTCATGGTAATTCTGTATCAGTTCTAAGACATTGTTTCCATAAAATTCACCATAGAAATTCCCATGGTAATTTTTTTGTTGGCTGGAGGAATGAAAGATATATAAAAAAACATGGAACAGAATTTGGGTCATTGATTGAGTGGCCTAGTTTGGGAGGACAACATTGACAGGTTTGGGTTCAAAAAACCTATTGTTATTTCTTTTTTATTTTTGTTCTAGTACATGGGTGATGTGATGTGTGCGTTCTGACATAGAAGAAAAACAAGTACTATTGTTGGTGTGATTATTTTCCTAGCTTGTGATCTAAACATTGTAACATGATTTGATGTTTTTTTCCTTGTTCTAGCACAAGTGTAATGTTAGGCAAGGTTAAGAATTTGTGTAGAGGGTGTATGATTGCATGATTCATGGTGAATGAAAAATATATCAATTGACTTTTTTTTGACACAAGTTGATCTAGGCGTAGTATGACCAATCACTCACTTAGTTTTGTTGATTTTTCTAGTGTGATATGGGATTTTATTGTTATCTTATTTTAGGAATGCATGCCTAGTCATAAAGGCATTATATCCAATCTAGTGTGATAGCATTATTTTGTTTTCTCTTGTTTGTTTTGGTAGACGACTGAAATGAACATGTTTGTGATATGAAGACTATGCATGTAGGGCATGCAATGAAGATAGTTGGTCATTTGTTTCATGGTCATGTGTCAAAGTTGTAATAACATGTTGTGACCTTAAACAATTTATGATTTGAAATATGTTGTGGTTACTTAGTGTGCAAAATATATGATCGTGGAGTAATTCTTTGATATGGTACGTTGGAGTGGCAATCTAGTGCAGAATTGTGATTTAATTATGTGCCTAGAATACTATGGTGTGTTCTAGTGCCATGCATCATCAATGATGACGACCTAATTTCCTTGTTTTGGTGTGTTGATGGGGTTTCTTTCTCAAATTTTCTATTGTGTTTCTATACTTATATCTCCGCATGATCTAGCACAATGATGGTAAGACTATAACATGTTTAATTAAAAGGTGTAAGCATGATTTAGAAATTATTGTAGCACTTTGGATGATGTGAAGTTGAGTGTCCAATTAACACTAATATAACTTATGCTAGTAGCCCAATATAGTACAAAGTGCATCTGACCTACTGATATGGTTATTCCTACTGTAACAATGTTGTCTTTGGAGAGTTGAATATATCAATATTGTCACAATCATTAATTGTTCTTTATGAGAACTAGTTTCTAGATCCACTTTTATTGAAAATTCATATGTAAAAGGTAACAATAAATACTCATAGATATTATGACATAATTATTTTCAGGGATAATGCTATCTATGATTGTTTATTATTTGTTTCAATAATGATTATAGTATATCACGGGTGCTCTTGTTTTTATGATTTATGGAACAATTCATGAGTTTGTTTTCCATTGTTAATACTTGACAAGGGTATCTATAGTTATTTCATTTCCTTAGTATTTGGTAGCGAAATAAGTGTTTCTAATAAGAATTGATTAACCATTTTTTCACTCAGAGTTAGCATATTGTTAAACTGTTGTTTCCTAGGAAAAGAATATTGTAATTGTATGCTTGCTTACTTATATGAATAACAATGAATATATATTTCTAACTTGTTGTTATTTACAAGGATTAGTGATTATGATATTGTGATAGGGTTGATCATAGGATGATTGTCCTCTTGCATTAAAATTACTATTGTTGAGCATGAAACTGATTATTTTTTATTTAGGCTAAGTTTATTAATATTGTGTTACTGATCAAAGATAAATTTTTTAAAGGGTTTGTATTAAGTTTGAACTTTGTTCTAAAAGGAGTGGATCGAGTATCAGAATTGATGAAAGGGAGGTCCATGATGAATTGTGGGGTTTGTGCCTACAATTGGTTGGTGCTTTCTGTATGACATGAGGTAGTAGGTGCTTCCTGTTGGTAGGTTCCAACAAAATGGTGCAAGGGAGTGTGTGCTTTCTGCTAGTGGGTTCACTTCAACATATAGGGGGATTTTAAGATACCATTTGAGACAATTTTTGTGTAAATTGTCTTAAATTGAGGTAAAAAAAGATTGTGTATTGCCTTAAATATTTTTAAGACAAATTATTGTCTTAAAAATTGTCTTTGTAAATACAATATATAATACAAGCATTAATGTATCTTAATAAGTTGGTGTCTCAAATTATTGTCTTAAAAAAATTGTCTTTGTAAAGACAATGTATAATACAAGAATCATTGTCTCTTAAGAGACAATAATGCTTGTATTATATATTGTGTTTGCAGAGACATTTTTTTAACACAATAATTTGAGACACCCCCTTAAAGACAATATATAATACAATACACATTGTTTTATCTCCTAAAAATTGTTTCAAATATTGTCTTAAAAACCCCTCTTCATTTTTGTCTCTTTAAAGAAAATAATTGGGATTAAATACGTATTGAATTTATAGAGACGTTGCGTCATTAATCCTAGTTATTGTCTCCCTAAAGACAATAAAAAATTATATTTAAAGACAATGCAATATCACTTTTGTCTCTTTAGAGACTATAAAATAATGAATCTAGAAAAATATCACCATTGAAATAAATCAATATAAAAAGTATTTAATTAAAAACAAAAATAATATCATTGATTAACTCATATTAGGATGACCACCAATCTCCTACTTATAAGTCAGGTGCTCTTCTATTGAACTAGAACCCTTTAAAGAATTATCTAAGTTACGATAGTCGTCAAAATTTCATTCCGGTAATCTATAATTTAAAAGATGCACACGAAATTTGACTATGGACAACTCATCTAAAATTGGTTTTAAATGTACATATGTATATTAGCCAAGGATGTATGTAGAGAATACCTTAGGAAAGTGGATTACAGAATATTTATAAAAATATCCATTTGGACTAAGTCAAACTTAAAAAAAAAAAATTGCACATAACTCAAATGAGGTGCATTTATTTGTTTATGCTATATATCTAATAAGATTAGGAATCAATGATCATGGTGTCATTGAATAAATCCAATCCCTTTGAAACATGTGGCAAAGTTCGCACCTATTGCGTGATTTGACATAATATTTTTCTAGCCTCCCCAATGGATGTAGAGGTGTACTAAAACAAAAAAAATGAAATAAGTCTAGTTGAATAATTGATGTTGAGGTGTGTTAGGAAGTATTTTGTTAATTTTTGGTAATGTGTTGAACACATGGATGCCACCACTAGAATAGGTGGAATAATAAGGATCAAATAAATTGAAGAGAGAGGAGACCGAGGAAGCCATGCACGGTCATGATTGTTGAATCCATCATGGGCAGAGACCAACTATGTAAGTTTCTGAGGGGGTAAATATATGGAGGTGGAAATGGAGACATGGCTTACAGGGTAAGTGTGAGACAACAATACCCTAGTGTGGGGCACATTGGAGAGGATTGTTTACTATTTTTATATTTAATAGGGTGGAAAATGCATAAGGACAAAAAAATGTCTAAGATGTGTGAAAGGGAGCATCATTCCCAAATATAAGAGGAATAAAAAAAGGGCATGTGAATTCGGTATTACACCCAACACCATACATGGCTTCGATTTCATGTTATTAGGGAATGTCCAATAATAAGTTGAAACAAGCTAGAGAGACATCACAATGGTTGATGTCACATAAAGAAGCAATGTCAAAGTAACAACCTAACACTCATGAAAGAACATCATGACAGTCTTTTTGGATCCAATCTAGATGATAAGCAGGGTAATGGGTAGCTACAATAGTTTGACGAACTCATGGGAATATGAGGCTCTTTTGGCTTGTATTATAGAGAACGATGGTAGTCAATTGATATTTGACCTAACAATTATGCAAAAAGAGGAGGTCATTAATGGGATGGGATGGATACCTAGCCATCAAAAGTAGTGAGGTATCTGCAAAAGTGAGGTTGATTAGAGAAATGCCCTCTGGCATAGTACATTGTGGAGGAGAGTCAAGGAAGTCTAGAGTAGGACTAGGCTACTTATCAACAAAAATGATTTTAGCAATGTATTGGTGTTGGATAGCTCTAAGATCAATGGTAGAATGGGTGTGTGTCCTATCATACGAAGATACACAACTAGGATGACCGGGAGAGTAAAATGCACTAAATGGTACAGATGAGGATGGAGGGGCTAGGGTTGATGTGGGATGTAGTTGAGCGCTATGATATTGTATGGAATGATAGAAAATATCAATTTTTCTTTCAAAAACTAGGGCACAAAGAAGTTCTTGTTCAATAGTGTTATTCTCAAACAAGACCATAGAATTTCTAAAAAATAGTAATTATATAGACTAAAATTTGATGATATGTACCTCTTAAATATTGCGAATTTAATGCTAAATATAGAACTAGGTGAAGACTTCAATAACTTGTTGAAAAATCTAAGAAACATCCGTTGGGATGGGGTCCCCTAGGTCCAATTTTAACTAATTTTTGTAAAAGCCTCTGCATTTTAAAGACAGGAGTGTAAAGTGTGTTGGTCATTAGGATTCAAGGGGTTTGAGGAAGGTCAAAGCGCCTTAGGTTTTGTTTTTTTTTTAGCTCCACCCATGGTTGGCAGACCATGGTATTATAATAGGAAAAAGTATATAAAGTGATGTCTTAGCTTGTCTAAGGAATATATTATGTTATGTTTTGATACTTGTGCCTTGAGTCATCTACCTTTTGTATTCTAGCAAAGGGGAAGGCTCGTGCTATTGTGTGTGAGGAGATCTTTGTAAGTCTACAATTGTGTGCAAAGGCCCCTGTAGTTGAGTGCACAGGGTGAAAAGTTGATATTATCAAAGAATTGAAATAATAAAAGAAGATTTGGAAGCATATTTGTGTTATGTTGTTTGTTCTAAAGTTTTTGTACTTATGTTTGAATACTCTTCGTTGTAGCATATTTTCCATATAATTCCATCGCGAAGACGTGTATATTGTTATTAATGATGAATAATACATATAGAATTAGTTACACACAACTTATGAATAAGTTAAGGAAGTTGTTCTACGATTTTGTTTATGAAGCTAATGGTTCGTGAAGGTCACATTGAGCCCTAGACCAACCCTATAACCACACTTCATACCCCTCTAGATGCATAAGCCTCATTCTAGCATCCCCCCATATTACCTTTGGTGAGACTATGATTCATCTTGTGCTAGTTGTTGTCGAAAGGGCCAATATTATAGGGATTTGTTGGTTAGTGCAACCTAACTTTAAACTTGGGTCTAAGCCCCGAAGCCAACAAATGGTTCCATTAATGGGACAAGGATATATCCGAGGGACGTGGATCTAACATCTGACTAAGAAGGAAATCCATAATTGATTTGAGCGAAAGGGGCACGATTTGCAATACAAGAAAATAGAAATCCAAGTCTTGGTTACAAATTTACATTTATATAGAAAAACATGAGATCTTTTCTTTTTCTTTCTGTGCAAAATTTTATGAGTGGCTTGAGAAAATAGTTGATAGTGAGCCTCACTAGAAGCACAATAAGAATCTAGTTTGGACCCCAGAGTTGGTAAAGAATATTAAAGGGACTGATATTGAGATCACAAGAGCTCTAGACTTCTGGATCGATAACATTGTTGGAGGATTCATCATAGAAATCTCAACTGACATATTAGTATTTTATAGTGAAGTTAAGCAGGGATTTTTCAAAGGTCTGTGATGTAAGTTCTTGATGTGATTAAATCTCTAGATTAAAACGGTATTTTGTGAAAAGGGCGTATGTGAGCGAATTGATGTTTAATAAAATCCAGCTTCAGACTACACAAAGTGGGACAAAATTGGATCTGAAACTGGTTACAGTCCTCTATTAGGTGATTCAGATAGTGACAAAGGAAAGAGTAACACTAGTACACCCATTAGAGCATTGGAGTCAGGAAATTAGGGCACATGTGGGATTCCTCATCCATCCACTCCCCCTCCACCTCCACCTCCAACTCCACCTCTATGATTTAATATGACCAATACAATGAAAATGCTTATGTTCAGGGGTTTGGGATCAAAAGGTCCTAAACAATTATGGTTTGTTGTTGAAGTTGTGTGGAAAGAACAATAGATTACTGATGATGATATGAATAATTTCGAACTTATCGCAACGCTACGCGATCGAGCACTATCTTGGTACATAAACTATAGCATGAAGAATCCCACCGTTACAATGGCTGATACAAAGATAACATTGAATTCAAAATTCTTAAATTCAAAGTGATAGTCGCAGTGTTGTACATATATGAAAGAAACCAAGCAAGTAGTGCTTAACGAAAATGCTTGGGAATTAGACCAAAGACTCAAGTGTCTGATCAGTCAAGAGAATTTCTAGATCACTGACAAAGTACATAAAGAATGGTCCACCATTGTGTTGTTTTCACATCTAAAACTTCCATTATCACATTAGAAGATCAACGCACAAGTTGAAGCCTTAGAGACCATGATGAAGTTAGAAGCATCTCTAGTCAAGTATACACATGTAGAAGTCTAGCAGATCCAATCATACCTCACAAGTTTTCACATGGAGATCCCAGGGTTAAAGAAGGGAAAATATGTTTATTTAGACATATGTTCAGAAGTATGGTGTTTGAAATGTAAGGCAAAAGATCATTAAAAATATCATTGTCCCATGTATCCTAATTATATAGAAACTTGAGGTCCTAATCCTCTAAATCCAAAAACAAGTACGGGACAATTTGTTGGATCAAGTGAGGGGAGAATCTCTATTGTAGGTAGAGTAACAATCAAAGTTTCAAGCTGAGAACTCGCATAGAGGGTTTTGTATGTGAGGAAATCCTAGAGAAGATGAGAGATGATCTCATCAAATGATAATGATGATGCATCTAGGAAGAGTTTCAGTTCATATGAAATGAGCGTGTGGAGCAATTAAGCGATTTTAATCGCGGGAATAATATAGCACACGCCTGTCTTCCCTTGAGGTGCAATAGGTCCCACAAAGTTAATTGCCAACTTTTTAAATAGTTGCACTTTCATCTATGGCTTGAGCAACATTTCATCCCTCTGTGATGGTTTCCGAGTCTGTTGACATATGTCGCAGGCCCAAGAGTATCCTTTTGAGTCTTGATGTAGAGTTGGCCACCATAGTCCTATGTGAAGAATTTTCTATGATGTAGCGTGACCTGCAAAATGTCATCAAACTACCCCCCATGTGCTTTGGCCAAGACCTGTCCGCGCTTGAATTTAGGCACATATCTTCTTAAGATTTCATCGTTTCCCATTTTGTATAGGTTCCCTGCAATAATAGTGAAGCCTATTGCTCGTATCACCATTTATTTTTTCTGTTGAACATAATAGCCTTGTGGCGAGGTTCCTGTGGTCAAGAAATGGATTGAATCCTCAAAATGGACATCTGCGAGATGCATGACATATAACTGTGCATCAGTTAGTCCTTCCTCTAAGTTTGTGGGCTCTTCATCGTTCTCGATTCAGGACAGGTGACCTAGGCCTGCATCTAGATGTCCCGACTTTACGACGACTTCGAAGTCATATTCTTGAAATAAGAGCAACCACCTACAAATGTGCCCCCCAACATAGGCTTATTCACTAGGTATAAGGAAGAGTGGTAAATATACATCTTGAAATGTCCTCCGAGTAGATAGTGGCGGTATTTTTGAAGCGTGTATACCATCACCAAGCCTTCTCGCTTAGTAGTGGAGCAATTCTTGTCAACTTTTGATAATCGTCGACTGGAGAACACAATTGGGTGATCAAATCCCTCCACTCCTTTTGGAGTGAGTACCGCACCTAGTGCAATGGACGACATGTTGACATGCACGTGAAATTCGACGTCACACTTTGGGAAGACAAATATTGGAGCGAATGCCATCTTTTCCTTGAGTGTTTCCAGACTTTTATCACATTCCTCATTCTAGCAATAAGTAGCATCCTTCTTGAGCAACTATTCCATTGGTCCCATGATTTGTGCATAGCATTTTATGGATTTCCGATAATATCCAATGTGTCCTAGTGTGGCACATAGTTGTTTGACACTTTGCGGTGCTTGCAGATTGAGTATGACAATGATCTTCCTGGGATCCACCATCAGACCTTGCTTAAAAACATAATGGTTGAGTAGGTTCCCGAAACGGATGACGAAAGTACACTTCTTTAGGTTTAGCACAATCTGGTGTCATCGGTAAGTGTCCAACATTAAACATAAACTCACGATATGCTTCTTCACCAACCCAAATATGATCCAATTGTCAAGATATACTTCTATGAACTTGTATATAAATTCCTTGAATGTAGCTACCGAAACACGTGAGAATATCGCTGACGCGTTCTAGAGGCCAAAGGGAATCACCATATACTGAAAACAATCGTATTCGGTGGTGAACGTTGTTTTACTCTTGTCCTCTGGTGCGATCTTGATCTGGTGGTACCCTAAGAAACCATCTGCGAAAGAATAGGCTTCTTTTCCGCTGACATTTTCCAGTACCTCTTCTGTAAATGGTGTCGGAAAGGGGTCATTAGCACATGCATCATTGAGCTTCCTTAGATCGATGCAAATGCGAATTTCACCCTTCTATTCCCTTTCCTGCATAGGACTTACCTAATCAAACTCCTATACAGGTTCAATGATCCCTGCTGCCAGCATCTTGTCCAATTCTTCGTGGACCTTTTCTTTGTATGTTGAATTCAACCGGTAAGGCCACTACTTAACGGGCTTTGTATCTGACTTCAGGTTTATTTTCATCATTCCTAGGTCACCTAAGATCCCCTTTAGCTCCGTGATTTTTGCGGGGAATAAATCTTGATATTATTGAAGCAATTAAATTACCTATTCCATCATGGAATCATCCCAATAGTCCCCAAGCATTGCATACTTTGGTTGTTCCTCCGTTTCAATGTTTACTTGTGTCATTTAATGGTGCGATGATGCCTGAATCCTCAATTTATAGTCCGTGCAGTTCGTGAGTCCCCTCTGTTTGTGGAATATTGATATTTCTAGGATCATCCTCATCATCTTCTACTTGCACATTATAGCATTCAAGGGCCTGGCTCAGCTATTGCGACCAATCCAGCTGCACGATTTATTTCGGTTCTAGTGGTATTTTGAAAATAGTGGCCTTCACAATCAACAATGCATCGTCCACCATATCCATCCATTGATCTTCAAAGAGGAATGTTGATAGGAACCCTTCATGTAAGATATCCCATTCACTTGTTCCATGTTAGAGCTTTGTTTTAGTATACCAGTTTCTTGGAATGACATCCAGGGTATCATAAAATATGTGTACCCACTCTGGTTGAGGCTCTTCTCCATAAGCTTGGACCCATCTGGTAATGTGCATCCATGGACCATCCTATCCATCATATTTCTTGGTTTTGTGTAGTTCCAACCTCCCAAACCTTATCTACATCATACGCTTGTAGCTGCGGCAATTTTTGAAGGTTTCTGCATGTGTTCCCCACCAGTGCGCAGGTGTCATGCGTAATGACCATCTCAATGCATCAAACTGTTGGTGCTCTTGTACTGCACTTTCAAACTTGGTCAAGAATTCATCTACTACTATCAGCCCATCATATGCCATAAATTCGCGATCCTGAGCTCTAACACAACACAGTGATTTAGTCATCATATTACATTGTAATGTGGTTACCTCGTTCAACCGGCTATGCCATCACTCATCTTCTTCATCTGAATCCTCAGTGCAAGACTTGCCATGGCCCCATGAGATTTTCCTTCCCTCCATCGGCTTGACCCATTCTAGATTTTGTGCAGAAATTTTGTAGATATAATCTATTTCATTATTGTTTCCATCAATGTGCACGGATTCACTGTAACATGGCCCTTCCGCCAGATCCAGCAGAATAATTATGCGGAGCAACTTGTTCTCAAATATCATTTTCCACTTCTTTAAGTTAATAACCCCATTCATATTGGTGGCCCAATCTATCCCCAAAAACGTACGATAAGGGCTATTTTAATCCATAATTTATATTACCTCAAATTCTATCTGGGTGCTCGCACCTTCGATATCTACTGTAATTCCTTGCAATCTTCCGATGGGCAAGATTTTCAGTTGGTTCACCATCTGCAATTGAGCAAGAGACCATTGAAGCGTGGGTTTGCCCATGTACTCCCACATATGTTTAAGTAGTACGTTTGGACTTAAGCCTAAGTCCAGAATGACCTAATCCATCTCATAGTCACCAACCTGTGGTGTTAACCACATTTCCCACCCAGTTTGCGACACATGTTTCCCTAATTTCTGGACCACTCAAGGTTCACTCCACCCGCCATACTTATTTATTAGTTCTCGCAAGCCCTTAAAATTGTCACACAGTAATTTCATGCATGTTTCTAAAAGGGTAGTCAACATCGAGGGATCCCTCTCTCGCTCAGGCTGATCCCTACTACCGGGGGTAGAGACTTTCGCGAAGCTTTCTTTAGCTTCCAGAGATGTCTCCTTGCAATCCCCAACATCCTCCTTGATTAGTTTCCCCTTTTCGTCACTTGTGACCATGCCTCTTATGAGTACTATGTTCATGTTGGGGTCTTCTTCATGGGGTTCAGACCTCATCATCTGCATGTTCTATGTCATCGTAGGTTGTGCTACCATTTTTTCATGAATCTGTGCTATCAGTGTGGGCAATCTATCAGCTCATGATTGAATTTCTCACAATAAGTGCATGATATTCTAGTCGGGTTGGTACAGTCCTACGCATAGTGCCTTGGTCCTCCGTAGTTGTAACAGATTAGCTTCCAACAACCCCTTCCTGGCCCCATTCTGCCCCGTCCTCATCCACATCCCTAAAACCCACCACGCGTTATCGCTGCACCTAGATCCTGACCTCCCACTTCAATCTGGATTATGTAGGTAGGTGACTGGTCCATTAATAATTGATAGCTATAATAGTCTCTTTCCTCGTGGTCCACTAATTTGCAAAAGTTCCAAAATAGCTGCTAGAGGGTTTGGTTGAATTTTGGTAGTAGATGACAGTTTTTCATGCTATGCTTTCCTCCCACCTGACAGTTTGTGCACCAGAGCAGGGTTGTCGCACTTCGCCCTACCTATGCCTCTGGTAGAAATTGTGTTGGTCCCCCCGTTGCCACATAATTTGCAAAGATTAGGCAGTGATATTTATCATGCCCCTGGCTTTTACACATTATACACCACACTTCCTCCCAGACGTTTGGGCCAGGCAATTGTTCTTGTTTTAACTTCTTCATTTCTAAACACAAGTTTTGTATTTGCGCTTGGATTTAATGAACTCCCAACCCCGGGCCCTGTATTGGAGTTTTGTGCAACCTCATCACTATCTCCAATGCTTCATCCTCGGTTGAGATATTTTGTTGTGATAGAGCCATCCTTAGCTGTGGTGTCAATGATGCCACAAACCAAGCACAGTGCCGCACATCCAAGAGTGTCATGTTCACCTTGTGGATTGTACTTTTCAGTCTTTGATCTAGATCCCACGTGGTTTCACTATGCACCATTGTGATCTCTTTGAACCCTATTATCAACTACATTTCTAACTTTGGCCGTCTAAATTCTTTCTTCAATTTGGTCTAGATCTCTGTTGTCCCCGCATTCAGGTGGTCACTTGATTACTTTGTGTACCATGTTAGCGATCGGTCCTGCAGCGTGCTAACTAAGGTAGCCTTTCTCATGTTATCGTTCATAGCTCTATGTGCTTCCCATATCAACGTCACCACAAACCAAAATTGTTCTAGATCTTTCCTTCCTGCTCCTTTGAATATTGGTAACTGGATCGCACTCATCATTTTTAACTCCTGGTTTACACGTCAGTGTACTCTGAACTACTACTGCTCATGATCCCCTCAATCCTCAAACTTTTTCTCTGTAGAGTTCCCGCATTCTGACATCAGACATCCCTTAGGTAGATCCCAGTCCAAAAAACAGAACCATTTGTTGGCTTATATGGGCCTGACCTAGGTTCGGAAGAAGTATTTAGCCAATCAATTCCTGTAGCTATTGGCCCTTTTGGCAATACCACGCAGAGTGCGACCTACAGTCTCACTCAAGGTAGCAGGGGAGGGTGCTAGAACTAGGTTTCCACACCCTTAGCATGTCTGGATGTGGTCTGTAGTGTTCGTGTTCCATTCTGTAGTCTCACGCTACCCTGCTTCTTCGCGGATCTGAGATAGGGCTATTCCTTAATACTTATTACTTAATGAGTTATTATAGATCAGATTTACTTGTTACAGTCTTTAAGAAAACATTTAATCAAGATAACCAATGCGCTCATTCAAAAGAGACACAGATTTGCATAAACCCATAACATATAAATAAAGAAATATAAATATCAACCATTCATTAATCAGATCCACAACAATTCAGATTTGACACATAATTTTAGAACCAACTTATATTTATTCTCTTCCTTCATCAATACAACAAGATCTGCCCTACACACTCAGCTGCAACAGTCTGTACACACAACTGCGAACTCTACCAAGCCTCTGTGCACACAACTACAGAGCCTCTATCTACCCACAAATACCGTTGACTCGAATTTACAGATGCATATAATCTTCACATACCCATAGCACTAAGATCATTCAAACTCCAACAAAACTGCCTTCTACCCTTAGAGCCTCACTCCATTTATACATTCCCATGGTCCATGAACCATGGGTAGGCCGACTTACTCCCTATTATTATATATTATTTTTTTGGTGGACAACCCTTTGAATTGACCTTTTACATTTCACGCTCTTCTTCTTTCCGAGTTTTAAAATATTTTCATCCTGACTTATACGCTCTCAGCCCAAAAACGATTACGAGGCACCTCCACTACGCAACAATTGTTTTATGTACATGTTGAATATGTAGTGCCATGTACATATTGTACTATGCACTTGATGGATATGTGGTGTTGTGTGCATATGAGGTTGTGCACATTTTGAATATGCGGTGATGTGTACATATGGTGCTATGTATATATTGTATATGTAGTTCTAAGTACATATGGTGTTTTTTGCGTGTTGTACATGTGGTCCTATGTACATATGGTGTTTTTTTCATGATTATACATGTGGTATTGTGTGCATGTGGTGTTGTGTACATGTTTTACATGTTCTACAAATGTTATTCTAACTGCAGAAACGAGAAAGACTGAAATGTAAAGCAAAACCTAATAAACCCTAATTAACAAACTAATTCTAATTTTGCCAAAAACACTATTAAAACCATGAAAGAAATTCCATTGCCTACTCAATGAACTAAAAAACATCTAACCATTCTATTTCTAGAAGTAAATAAGCAAAAAACGTATTTTTAGATTATTATGTGTTTTTATGTGAATTTAACATGCATCTAATTGATTGTGTGTGAGTGTGGCAGTGAACAGGTGGTCTTAGAAGGTTGTTTTGGAGCTTGGGAGGATGTAGGATGGTGTGGATGGGTGCTAGGGGGTCTTTTGTGGCCTTCTGGAGGCTTCTCTCACACTCAACCTTCAAAAGAAAGCCTACAGGAAAGACTACAGGAGGACACAGGAAAACTACAGGAGGAAAACATGGAAACTACAGTGGGCCTACAAGAGGACGCCGAGAGAAATTTTTTCTTTTTTGAGGGTGTGAGAGTGGGTGGAAAAGGTGGATGAAGGTTGGAATGAGGTGTTAGGGTGCCTAAGGTGAATCACCAGGAGAGAGAAAGATGATTGGGTTTGCTCAAGGAGAGAGGAAGAATTTCTATGAAAATTGAAGGAAACTAGGGTAGAATTGAGATGAGGTTTGGGAGACCTATAGGGCATGGATCAAATGGAGGGTGTGATTTTTGGTAAGATGGATTAATACTAGAAGATATCTACTGCATAGAAACTGACAGTCAACCAAGAAAATCGAGCAACCAATGAAATGAGTGAATCCTAGGAAAAACATAGTTTTGCATTAAAATGGCCTAAACTATGATGTATAAAAGGAAATGATGGGAAATGTTGTAAGAAAGGAAAGCATGCAAAAGGAATATTACAAATCAGGAAGTGAACATGATAAGGAAGATCTAAAGTGAAGCAAAACTAGATTATCAACCTACTAGAGCAGCAAACATTAGAAGTCATAAGAATGAGGAAAATTTGTGTTTCTGGGGGAGGAAGAGAGGCTAAGGCACTTTTCCTAGCCTTTTGAATCTTCTTTGATCACTACTTAACCTACTACAGAAAGCACAAATGGAAGAAAGCTACTAAATCATTAAAAATAGCCTATTCTTAACCATAAGAGAAATACATCTAACAACAAACTAATCTACAAACTAAAGTAAAGCATATAAATACAAGTAAAGAGAAGCTTGGATTCTTGGATTGGGCCCAATCCCAAGAGCTTCAAACCTTTGAGGTAACTCAGTGCTAGCTCAAAATGGATTCCATCTTCACTATCAAAAAATAGCAAGATTACATAAAACTGTCATAAAATAGTAAGCTCAAAATTTAAGTAGAGTTTACACAAGGAAAAAAATCCCACCCTAGATCAACAACTTCCTTAAAATCACGGAGGCTTGGCACCTGAAACTCGAGATAACTATTAATCATCTTCCACTTGCTTAGCTGCCTTCTAGTGCATGATTCGGTTGCTTGTACTCCGAGCTTAATGAAGTGGAATTCAAAGTGAGGAGAAATAAATGAGAGGGATTCCCTCTTATAAGTCCTCTCCTCTATCTACTTCGAGTTATTTCTGTTGTTTGACCACTAGATCCTTGACTTTAACCTCAAAATCCATCAATAATCTGCATTAAATACATGTTAGACCACATGGCATAATAACTAACTCAACTCACCCTATAAGCATAAATATAATCAGAAAATTGTACAATAAGCTAAGAGAATGGTTGATTTGACTAGGTTAGGAGGTAAAATGAGCCCATATAATTACCCATTTATGAGGCTCATCATCACCCCCCTACTAAAGGTGTTGCTCATCCTCTGAGAAACCTAGTCAATATCTTGGTCTTTCATGGCCCTAGTGGCCTCCCTAGCATTCCAGGCTTCTGATGTGGTCTTCTCATGTTCTCCATAAAATCCTTCCTTTTTATCTATGTCCTTCCATTGCTCCTTCTCTTCTTTTTCTCTTCTGCCTTCTAGCATGGCTAATATGAGTGGAGGACTTAGTTTGAGGCCAATCCAGTTGACCTTCAGCCTTTGCATGAAGCACTTATACATTGGTACTCTTTTCAATGCCTTTTTCACCATCATGGGGTGATGATATTCTCTAATCTACAAGCTGTGGGGTAGGGTAATCCATCTTCTCATGCATGCATGCACACGGTCATCCCCAAGTAGCCTAAGCATATCTTTAAAGTGTTTAATGGCTTGTTCCTGATAGGCTAGATATTTAGGAGCAAATTGAGGGTCATTGGCATGCAGGTTGTGTGTGTTGATGAGTTCCATAGGATCTGATGGCTCATATCTTATCATCAATTGTTCATTATGCTCTTTCATTAAGAATCTTTCATTTCTGCTGCCCTCACTTATTCATGGTTCATCCATGATGCCATGGCCATTAATTGCATATCCCCTAGCTTGGCATTGGGGTACCACACATTTACGTCTATGAGGGCCAAGTTGTGTAGATAGAACTCTGCCATCTTTGCTTTGTCCTCAAAGGTTCTTTAGTCACACAAATCCATGAACTGCATGTAGTCTTGGAAAGGTATTATGCCTCTTTGTGCCAAATTTCTTATTTGGAATTGAAGTCACCGATCCTTCGAATAGAGGCCATAAGATTTGGCTAGTGTTCTGCATCGTAATGCTTATATGGATAATCTAGCCATGTATGCCAAATGAGTCTCTTTCTCCTGTAGCTACCTCCTTATTAATTCATTCTCACTCTCAAGGTGGCTTCTTGTAATGGCTTCTCTGTCTCCAAGAGCAATTAATTCCCTACCCATTTCCTTGAGTTTGTCTTCCATGTGTCCAATATCATCAACTCCTTTATACTTGGCTATCTGCATCCACCTATGCGTTCTCACTCTCACTTTTTCCAATTCAAAAATTAGTAGAATTGCAAATTTATATGGGATTATCTTGCCTCCCTCAAATACTCTATATTAGGAGTCAATATTAGGCTGGGGGTCAAGTTCTTGTAGCTTTTGTGCTTCCTCTTTCACCTCTAGCTATCCTCCTATCTTTTCCTCAAGTTTTTATGTCTCCTGTATTTTGGACAGTGTCTCCTGTAGGACTGTTTTAGCCCGTAGAATTTCCTTTCCCTTCCATGTAGAAGATCTTATAGTCCTCCTTTCATAGGTTATGGGTGTCTTGGAAGGAGATTCTTTCACATTGGTAGATGGTGAAT
>APFE030210793.1:1877-48076 GCA_000404065.3 Pinus taeda
GGATAGGCTCTAGTGCCTCCTTCCTTCTCCTATTGTGTCATATTTGTAAATCCTTCAATCCTATCCCAAGTTGTCTTAAGGGGGGATGTTAGGATATTCCGACACATAGGAAATAGTTAAGTTCAAGTTGGTCTAGTATAGAGTTAGGTATAGAGTTAGGTAAAGTGTGTTTCTTTACCGTTGTACATTTTGTAACTTACAATCCGACGGTCACGATATGTAGTGATCTGACGGTTCATTCTCTCCTCGGTATTACCGACACTTGATCCGTGGCTTGACACCCGATTTGTCCATGAATTCTATTTAAAGCGCATGGAGGGTCATTTGTAGGTTAACCGTGCATGAGAGAAGCTTATGTAAATTTTCATTCTTATATTAATAAATTGCCTGTAGTAGCCACGTTGGCGCAGGCCGTGGACTGTTTCCCTCTCTGAGGGTTTTAACCACGTCAAAATACTGGTGTATTGATCTGTGATCTGTTTGTGAGCGGTGTCCTTTTGGTGTTCTGTCTGAGGAACTTACCCTGTAAATTCCTACACTGATTCTAATTCTTTGTGGACAAGAAAGGTTCAACGAGAAAGGGCCATTAAAAAGGGGGGAGAGGTCAAGCACATGGGCGGTGAATTAGAAGGCAAGGGAGTTGGGAAGGAAGGGACATAATATTGGGTGGGAAATCAATATCCAAGTCATGAATAGGCCTTTTGAGAGAGGAGGAAGCATGACTCTGGTAAGCTGAGAGTTCTGCTATCCAACATGTGGCCAAAGTGTAGGCCTACTGTGACAAGTTTCTTCCTCCTCAGAGTCAAAGGAGCGATGCCATTGTTGGATAGTGTTGTTGTTACACTATTGTCAAAGGTGGTCGAGGGGTGTCCTCTTCCCCTTCCTTTGCTAGCATGATGCCCCCTGCCTCTCTCTTGACTCATGGTAGAGTAGCGAGAAGCAGTGGATGGTGAATGAGGCTTAAAGGGTCCAGAGGTTGCAGAGGTGGGGTTGGCGAGCCAGATGGACCAGGCTCTGAGCAAGATGACAAAAGGAATGTAGCGTAAAGTATCTGTGGGGCAAGGATTTATATTCTAGGAAGAGGCAAGTGAAGCAAAATTTTGGGCATGCGAGAGTAAGCCTCGAGGAGTTAGGTTTCCAAATTTAATGCTCATTGAATCCACTTGTGGTGTGAGCGGAATAATATATGCCAAGTTGAGGGTGCCATAATTCTTCTTTGATGCAAATGGCATAGGTCCTTGTGGGCACCCAGATTTGGGAAATATCATATATTAATTATTAGTTATCAATTTATTATATATTCTTTTTACGAAAGAAATCAACCTCCCTCTCAACTCAAGGGCTAGAGCGAGGTTGTTGCTACTAGGCTAGTCCACAGGTATACTCACTTGGGAGTTTATAAGGCTTGGAGCCAATACACCAATATTCATTAGGCATACAACCATTGCAACAAGAATTATTAAGGCATTATAGCTCATCACGTTACCAACGGGGACTTGAACTTCAATGGGGAAGATAATAGCCATTTCGCCCAACTAACCAAGACAACCCCAATTGATAATTTATATATTATGAGCTTTTGATTTTAAAATTTTTCAAAATAAAACATGAAGTACAATTTTTTTCAAGTGGAAAATGCCTTTAGATTTCATATAAGGAATATGCATATTTTGGTCCTATTGAGACTAGTCATTTTAAATAAGGCTCGAAGTCATTACATCAAATATCATCATGCCACTTTTGGGAATTGAACCTCGGTGGGCAGGGATACTAATCGTTCCTCCCACTTACTTGAGATAAACTCAATTGAAAAGACATAAAATATAATTATAATGTGTATGTCTGTGTGTGTGTGTGTTAATTTTAAATAATATTCATAACTCATGCAACATTCAATGTTTGATTGACTATGAATAATTTAAAATTTAAAATACTTATTTCACCTTTCTACTTGAAAATTTGCAATTTCCTTGTTGTCGATGGTTGTGAGTTGTCGCACATTGGAAAGAATTGTGCTCCTACTTTGATAAATCTAGGGCAGCTAGATTAGATGATTTCACTTACTTTGATAATTGCTTGTGATGTATTTTAACCTTAACTTGATTAGCTTCTTCTTTCACTTATTATTATTCTGCTTTTATTATCAAATGACTACCAAACTATAAAGAACGATGAGACAAGAGGACACAAGATATTAGCTATCAACCTAGGCCAAAACCTCTCCTTTTGAGAGGAAAAGCCACAAGAACTCCTCTTTCTATAGAACTTCAAATGACAAATTACATGACCTATGACCCTTGACCAAGACCCCTCCAAGACCAAGTCAAAACTCTCCTTGATGAGCTTCTTTCCACAAAGTCAACTTTAGTCAAATTGGCCTTCTAAAAACAACTTGCTAAAACTTTGACCTCAATTTTAGACTTGTACCTTTTGATTGTGATTCTTGACCCTTTTGTAGCAACCCTAATTCACATGTGTGACATAAATATTTTAAAGATGATCTCTTTTCTCCTTCGCTTGGGCAGCAGTTCCTTCTTCTATACCCAAAACTTGACATTATATAGGGACTGTAATTTGGCCTTATTGCAGTTGTACGGATGCCCTAATTTGTTGTTCGCACATGTGAAAATCTTCAGCCCAAAGACAGTCAAAACTCATATTCTTCTTTAAATCTTCTTCTCCTTCGTTGGATTTATGTCTTCTCTTTATCGAACTTGTGAATGTTTGTTGGATGCTCTTGACTTGTAATTGTATCTAGGCTAACTTGACAATTGGAAAGGTTGACTTGCCTTAGAGCATTATGACAAGATCTTGCAGGGTCTTTGACTCTATTTTGACAAAAATAAAATTTTCTTTACAATATGTAACATACACAAAAGGGTCCTCCATATATGACAATGACTAAATTGACTTGTAGACTCAATGACAAGCTGTAGAAGCAATCAATGGGTGGTTGACCTAAAAAAAAAATCCTAGAGCATCAAACCCATGTACTAAGAATGAAAAAATACATTTATTTTTCTCTTTACAACAAATACGTAAAATCATGATTACATCTCATTATGAAGACCGAAACTAGTTACATATTTCAACAACATAGACAATGTTCTTGATGTCCTTGCCCATGTACTTTATGTTGTCATTTCCCTCACCCTTGTACACATTCGTCATGTGAATAGGGTTTGAATTTAGAAGTTGCAAAAACACCAACATTAAATTTGACCCAAGTGAAGTTGCTAAAATACAAAAAAACTCAAATAAAGCAATGAATTGGGTGATTTGCACATGATGGGTTTGTTGTTGTTGGATTTTCTTCAAAAACCCCAAGTGATGTGTAGTCAAGTTGGGTGATTTCTAGCATGTGGGATGCATTTCTCATACTTTTAGAATCATATCCTTGGCGGATCCTACATAGATCAGATAGATTTGTATCTAAATTTGGTTCACATTCGTGGATTTGCGTTTCATTCACTTGACCCATGTGGATATGGTAACATAGATTTCAACACTATATGAAGCAAAATAATGGAACTTTGGTCTCATACATCTTGGGGACTGTAGGATTCTAGCATTATAAACTCTTATGTATTTTTTCTTCGTGATGATTGGGATACAAGAGCCATGTAGCACTTGGTTGGATTAGCCCTTAGAGATTCTAGCTTCTAGAGGTAATGGAAATAGATATCGATCCACCATGTTTTCGAAAAGTCTAGATTTGGATATAGTGGGAAAATGACATGTGCAAAAAATACAATATATATATATAATATATATATATTTATATATATATATAATATATATATTATATATATATAATATATATATATATATATATATATATATCATATATATATAATATATATAATATATATATTATATAATATATAGATATATTATATATATATATATATATATATATATTTTTTTTAAAAACATATTCAAAGTTAAAAATCAAAGCCATCATGAATCAAAATATTAGAAGTGAAATTATTATATAATTCAAAACTTTGAAGATTGAAATCATGATGCATCATTGTTTATACAAAAATGATAATTGTAAGTATAAAATTGAGTGTCTCATCAATGTTCATTCTAGTGATATGATGATGTAGAATAGGTCGAACTATATGTCCAAAAATGGGTCTACATTCTCATCATTTGAATAGTTCAATTCCTCATCATTATGAACTCCTCATCTTCCTTGAGATTTGCCTTTAAAATCTAAAAATTCCCATCTAGTTATTTTGGTAAATGAACATTATACATTGTTTGAAATTGCTATAGTGCATGTATCATATTGTTCTAAGAGGACTTTTCACCTAGAGTTGGATGGGATTTCATCTAATTAAATTATTAATGACACAACCATCCCTTGTACACTATATATTATTATCTATGTATTGTCTCAAAGCATTCATGTTAGCATTATCATTGAAAATTTCTTATGTTAGACATTTTAACATTATTGTGTGCTATACAACCTATAGGTAATTAATAACTTATACAACTATGAAACCTAACTATTACTTGCTTTTTAGGATTTCAAACATGGAGCAAATATCCTGTGAAAAGTAAAAATAAACCAAAATGTAATTTGAATATAATACTTGCTTTTTAGGATTTCAAACATGGAGCAAATATCCTGTAAAAAGTAAAAATAAACCAAAATGTTATTTGTTTGGGATTTGGCATGTGAGAGCTAGGTGTTACAGGATTTGTTTTAATAGCATGGGATTTTTTTGGGTTTGAAGGATCTGTTTACGGGTTAGACCTATGTGGATCTATATTCATATCTGTATTTCAGATGTGGATTTACACATCCAACATCAAGACCTGGTGGATTTAGTAACACATTATTATCTACAGTGCCTTTGTCTTTGCCATTGTGGGTCTCTTGTGGATTATTTTGATGATTTGTTGAGATTGTTTAGAGCCTTAATGTTCATTTATTTTGTTTTAGATAAGTTTTGCACCTAATTCTAGTTTGCTACATTCACCCTTACATGTTTTGTACACAATCGAACTTAGTAGATTTGGTTTCTATTGGTTTAGATTTACATTGATTTACATGAATTGTCAAAGTTCAAATAACTTATATAGTTTTTTTTTGTGTTGTTGCAGTTAATTAGTTCTTGGTTTTGCATTTTTGGTTTAGGTGTGGTTCTTGTTTTGATAACTCCAATTTAAATTTAACTATTGGTTGGTCATAAATGTCAAAGTTTTCTATTGCATTTTGAACATTGCATATATTGAAATGTAATGCACAAAATGTGTCTTCAAGTATATAGGCTTGTCAACTAGTTGAATATCTTGAACATTAAGTTTTCCTCTTTTAATGTTAGATTGCCTTATGTGTGGTGCAATATTTCATATATTTAACTAGAATAAGGATCATAATATATGTGTATTACATGGGGATTTTTTGTTAGGAATTGGTGGCTTAAGATTTATTTGTTGGATCCCTAATGCCTCAGGGATTTTGAATGGGTTAGTGTTATACCCTATCACCTTTGAATCACAATGGATTCGTTCGGTGATATCCTTGAACCACCCCTTGTCTAATGGGAATGTCTTGAGGGATGTTCCTTGTCATAAGAATGCCCCCTTTTGATTCTCTTTCAACTTCAAAGAATAATTAGATTTGAGTCAAATGTTAGAAATAGGAAGTGGCGGTTCTTGGAACATTTTGAGTGTCTTTAAAGAGGGTGTTATGTAAAATATCAACTTTGCAGAAAGAGGATCAATTTCATATGTTGCACGTGTAGATTTTAGAAATTTAAAGAATGCTTACACACAGTAAGGTAACTTTATAATTTGATTTTAGTGTATATAGAAGTAAACTAGCTCTAGGAAAAACGAGCTTTCTCTTAAAAAGAAGGCTACCATATGTCCCAAAAGTGTATAAATATGTAATTGAATGGAGATGTTAACATGATGTTGCAATTGCAATGTTTCATTATGTACATTGAAATTGGATGTTGATGAACAAGAGGGATAAACAAAGTTTTGTGTGATTAAACAAGAGTTTAAGATGATGGATTCCACCCATTATTGAGAGCTAAGGCCTTCCTGTAAAGAAGGTTACCTTAAGTTCAATTGCAAAAATGTATAAGCATGTAATTGCATGGAGTTGTTAACATAATTATGCAATTGCAAGATTTCATCATTGAAATTTCCATTGCACGTTGATGAACAAAAAGGGTAAACAAGGTTTTATGAAATTGAACAAGAGTTCTACGCAATGGATTGTACTTTTCATTTAGTGGTAGGACAATTGAACTTGCCATTGCACATGGTGAAATTGCAAATGCATGTTGATGAATAAAATGGGTAAGCAACGTTTTACGCAATTGATAAGAGTTATACACAATGGATTCTACTTGTCATTTAGAGGTAGGGCAATTTAAACTTGCCATTGCACATGGTTGCTTATTCACTTAATCCTAAATTGTATGTCGATAGGCTAAGGGATAGTGTCTCCTATTGATGATTGGGAGGTGGAGGTGTTCACAATGACAATTGCATAAATGTTCACAAGTGGTGAGGGTAGAATACTTTGCTATTGAATCTTTTAATTTGTGGAATTGGTTTAGTGTTATTGGAATTTCACTGGAATTGAGGAGTCATCTTACCATGGGAAATGCCCCAAAAAGTTCCCTAAGCTTTTGATACTACTTCATACAATTTTGGAGCGTTTCTTACTCACTTTGACTCTCTTTAGAGCGAGTAAACATTACATACAACTTGTGAAAATCTTAGGAGCAATACCCAAGGATTTTCCATACTTCTTAAGGTCTTCATCAAATAAAGTTTATTTATTGAACATCAATATTTTTCTATATTCAATAGTTGACTCCTTAACAACTTGATTATATGTTTATCCTTAGAGCCTCATTTTTTTCATCTATTATCAACTATTTTTCATGAAACTAGTCCATGTCATCAAGTCTAGAATTTCTTCAATGAATTTAAATTTTGAATAAAAATTCTTCTTTAACAAGCAAAATTTATATAAATCAATTGCATTAAATAAATGTAAAAATAATGGATGAGATGATAATGAAATTGTGGCTAATTTCAATAAACCCTAGCATTAATTTTGAATGGGATGCCCTCTTGGTTAGTTATAATCATAATTTCTTCTTTCTTCCTTTTATATGCACCATGCTTGATGCAGGGAACTACTTAAAAATATGGATGACATTTTATTTTTGAAAATAGATCAATGCGAGTACATTTGACTATACTTGCTGATGTAGTGCTAAATAGTGTCACGATTTTATTATGTTACCTATTGATAAGATATTTTAATGTCTTAGTTCTATGTTCTGACAGTGCAGACTAACAAAGATTGTTTTTCTACTTGTTACAGCTGTAAACAAGGATGAGTTGTTGCAGATGGTGAGGTTTGGTGCAGAAATGGTATTTAGCTCCAAAGATAGCACCACAACTGATGAAGATATTGACCGAATTATTGCGAAAGGCGAGGAGGCTACAGCAGAGCTGGATGCAAAGATGAAGAAGTTCACAGAAGATGCAATCAAGTTCAAGATGGACGACAGTATGAGACTTCTCTTTTAGCTTAAGTGGTTTAGAGCTGTGAATAGCAGGCAGGAGGTCTTGGGGTGAAGTCCCGGGCTGGTTGCCTCTGCCTATTTAGGCCTCAGTTGATGTCCTTGCTGGCTCAGCATACAAGAGTCTATGTGGCCCACTTTACTTTTGGTACTGTCCTTGGAACGAGGCGAAGTGCCTGGGGTTTCTTGCGATGCATTTTCCAAAGAAAAAAATACTTGAATTATGAGAAACCTTGTAGGAAAGGTTTTCTATGATGATTAAGTAAATGCATTAAAGTGAGCCATTTGTTTTATGAAGAAATTGTATTTGTATATTAGTTTAATAATTGAACTGAACATTTTTGTTGTAGATGCTGAGCTTTATGATTTTGACGATGGAAAGGTGTGAGAGATTTGTTTTTAAGAAGTATGCCACTCAAACGCTGGTACTAATTTGTACATACTGATTTTTATATGCAATAAAAAGGACGAAAAGTTTGACTTTTCGAAAGTGGTCGCTGATAACTGGATTTTCTTGAAGTTATTAATGCTTTTCTGATTGGTTTGCAGCTACTCTGACTCAGATTATTTCAAACAAGCAATGCGACAGGGCGGGCCAGCAAAACCAAGAGAGCCTCGCATTCCTCGCATGCCTCAATTGTACGGATGCTGATTTTCCTTATATTTATTGTATATGATAACATGATCGTTGACATTTTTGTTTTAACCTTTAAATTTGTTTTCCAGGCATGATTTTCAATTTTTCAATGTTCAACGTTTAGCGGAGCTATATGAGAAGGAAGTTCGCTATCTAATGGTTGGTTCTATTTTGAAATACATGGGCATGTTTAATTTGGGGAGCTTGCTGATAGCTATAATGTGTAACATTTTGCTATGGTTTTAATCGTTTATTGTTTGGATTAGATGTTTATTTTTGCAATATTGTTTCCTCTATTGGCATGCATTTTTATTAAACTGTAAATAGAGGTTGTTTGTATTGTTTCATCATTATGGTATTATATTCATTTATGCCTTAGAATGGTTATTCTTATTGTTAATGCTACTGAAAACTGCTTCCTGCTGTTATTCCTTGCCTTGGTATTTATAGCAAAGAAACCAAAGAAATCAAGCAAAAGATACTCTTCGGAAAGGAGATGACACGGGAGGTATGCTGTGTAGTCATTTTGTTAGTTTCATTCTCTGGACTGACACTTTTGTTCCATGTTGTAAACCTTATTAAGGCTTTTATATTACTCCTGCAATCACAGATGTTGGAGAACCACTTACAGTTGATGAACAAGAAGAGAAAGAGCAGCTATTGGAGGAGATGACTATGTATATGGAAGCATTTTATTGCCTTCATATGAGAAAGAAGAGTCGCTATTCAAAGCATGTGAAACTGACATTTGTATACTTTTATAGGGTTTTTCCAATTGGACTCGTAGAGATTTCAATACTTTTGTGCGTGCCTGTGAAAAATATGGCGGAATGATATTAAAAGCATTGCTGCTGAAATGGAAGGCAAAACTGAGGAAGTTGAGAGATATGCGAATGTTTTCAAAGAATGATACAAGGATTTAAATGGTAATGTTTTGATTTGAATTAATACTCGGTTCTTTAGTATCTTTCAAGTGGATTTTTATCACTGCAAGAGAGTAGATCTCTCTTTTATGGTTTTTTGTTCTGCAATTTCATGGCTTGTTAGTTTGGGATCTGGATTTGAGATGTGAATTTCTTTGAGTAGTTGAATGCTATGGATTCATTATTTTCTTGTAATTTAGGTGGAATGCTAGAAACTGTGGAGCTAATCTTGAAAACCTATTTATACAGAAAAACATGCCTTACCTATTTTCAAGAGGTTTGCTGAAATTCAGTACAACTTTTTCTCTGCAGATTATGATAGTATAGTCAAAAACATAGCAAGGGGAGAGGCTCGCATATCTCGCAAGGATGAGATAATGAAAGCAATTGGGAAGAAGTTGGATCGCTATAAACATCCTTGGCTGGAACTTAAGATCCAATATGGTGAATAAAGGAAAGTTATATAATGAAGAGTGTGATCGTTTTATGGTAATCATCTTCTATAAACTTATGTTTATATTATTTATTGACACCTAATCATCATGATTGGGTGAATAAGTGTAACTGATGTAAATAAATAATAAGAAATATGAATAGTCACTGAAAGATGAAGTTAACAGTGTCTCCCTCATTTATATATTAAAGACCAACCTGAATGAATATGAACAAATTGTTTTTGAAGAGTTACTTCCTGGTCTGACATGGTATAAGAGCGAGCGCCATTTTTGGCTTCCCTATGCTTTGTAACTCCTTATTCTGACATTAAATCCTAGCCTGGCAGCTCTGACGCTTCCACTAGCCCGTTATGCTTCTCCTGTCACTGCTCCATCTACTATTTACCATTATTCTCTACTCCGTCGGATAACTTTGTTTTTTACGATGCTCCTACAAAACGCTCACCAAAATATGGCTAGGTTTGGGTAATCGTATTCAGTTAATAGGCCCTAATTGACATTCATTCTTTGCCCGCTCGAGAGAAGGAGGCCTTGCTCCGATTACTTTGGGTGAAATCTTACCAAACGGGTGAATCCCTTCATCTTCAGACTTGTATAGACATTCTTCTACTTACCAAATTGATGTTTCAATTGTCTCTTGCTTGGAGGTTCTATAAGATACTTACCTGAGTAAACTGTCGCATGGAAAAGGGAGAAGTTATATACACCTATAGGGTTTTATCTTCTGGAGCTTTGGCATGCATGACTGAAACTGTATATTCATGCTATGTCTATCATTCAAACCTTAGTTCTCCACGTTCTAGGTTCTTTACGCTACTCTCTCCGCTGCTTATATTTTATATGGATAGAATATAGTTCTGCTCTTTGCCTAGCTGATCTTGATTTGCATCCCCATTAGAATTGAAGAATGAGAGACAGAAAAAGACAGAGATATATTTTCCAATGAAAATGTATGCAGTCAAGGTGTAAAGCATAGGATTTGAGCTTTCATGCAAGTTATGGTATCTTGATACTCGCGGGATGATATTGCCTATTATATTTCCATCCAAGTTTTTGGCAAATTCCGATTTGCATCAAAATTCCGATTTGCTTTTGAGCACTTGATATTGTTTATCTTTTATTTCTCTTGAATTGCAACCATATTCTAATGCAAAAAAAAATGGTGATATTCTATATGGATAGAATATAGTTTTGCTCTTTGTATATTAAATCAATTTCTTACCTAATCAAGAAGAAAGAATAAAGCTGTATTATTTCGAAGAACATTTTTGCCAGTAGAAGTATTTTTTTTACAGTACACAGATTTTACAATGCATTCAATCATATCTATTGTGGGAATAGTTCTCACTGGCAAGGAGGACTATCCTCAGTGGTCCCGAATGAAAAAACACACCCTCATTTTCAATGAGTTGTGGAAAGGAGTGTGTATTGGAGATGGAGACAAAGAGCCAGAACAACCTACCTCAGACAAAGAGTCCGCCCTTTTGGGAAAATAAGAACAACAAAGCCTATGCATTAATTGCAGCATCTGTAAGTGAAGAGGTGAGTCGCCATATTTCGCCATTTTCAACTGCTTTCGAAGCCTTACAAAAGATGAAAGAACTCTATGACTAACATTCTACACTTGAATTTGTTCAACTCATTACTAAACTCTTCCCTCTTGAATTACAAAATAATGATCCTCTTGCTCTTGCATCCATAGTAAAATCTATAATGTATGATATTAAAGCAACTAAGGTTGAATTGGATATTCCTCTTATCACTTTTCTCAAGGGACTTTATCCTACTTACTCCAATTATCTTGAGTCATTGCAAGAAAATGGAAATCTCAAAGATAATACCTTTGACTCTCTTGTGAAAAAAAAATCTGAAAGAGAGAAATCTTTTGGAAAGAAGACAACCCCTGAATCTTCTGAAGAGGCTGTGTGCCTTGCTCATAAAGAAAAGAATCTTGCCCAAGATTCTTCCATAGGAAGAGGTGGTCGAAGAAGAAGAGGAAGATATTTCAAAGGCCGGGGAGCAGACACTCTCAAGGATAAAACTTAGATTTTCACTGCATACGCAAGACAAGAAATGGATCACATGATGCCTCTACATGCAGTTTGCCTTGGGACAAAATTGAGCAGCAAAGAAACCAACCCAAAGGTAAAACTAATGGCACAGACAAAGGTAAAACACCTGAATCCGCTCATAATGTTGTGGCACAATGTGATATCGGAGTAAATGAAGACTTGTTTAATGCTTCACTTGCTTCTTGGAAAAATGATTGGCTGCTCGATTCAGGAGCAACTTGCCACATGACTCATATAAAAGATTTTTTTGAAGAATTTATTGACAATGTTGATGGACCAGTATACTTTGCATACCAATAAAAAATCAAGCCATCAGGGCTTGGCACAATTAGCCTCAAATTGCCTAGTCTTCCAAACTTCCTTCTACATCATGTTCTATATCTCCCATAGTTGAAGAGAAACTTGTTGTCCTTGGTCGACATCTGCCAGCAAGGTCACTCCATTCATATGTTTGATGGCAAGCTTGAGGTGAGAAAAGCATATGACCACTCACTTGTCATGAGGGGAATAGAAGAAGAAAGGCTTCTCAAGCTGCAAGGTACCTCTGCTCGTGCACAACATTTCTCATACAATTCTCATTATGAAGAAGGCACACTTCTATCAAGTTTATTATGGCATGCTAGATTTGGACATTTGAACTATGATAGCCTCCGCTTGTTGAAGAAAAATGGTGTTGTTAGTTTGCCTACAATTCCTAGAAAACTTAAGCAATGTGATGCTTGCATTCTAGGAAAGCATAGCAAACAGTCCTTTCATGACTCACATTCAAGAGCACATAGAAAACTTGAACTCATTCATTCAGATTTATGTGGTCCAATGCCTATTCCTTCTACAAATGGAAATAAATATATGATGACATTTATTGATGACTACACCAGAATGTGTTGGGCTTATTTATTGAAGAACAAATCTGATGCTTTTCAAACATTCAAGAACTTTCATAAATGGATTGAAAATGTTGCACAATCTCATATTGGCTCTATTCGCACCGATAATGGAAAATAATACACTTCAAATGAATTTGAAAACTAGCTTCGCCAACATGGGATCAAACATCAAACAACTGTGCTTTATACTCCCCAACAGAACGGTGTAGCTGAAAGAATGAATACGACAATCTTAAATATGGTGCACTCCATGATGTTTTTCAAAAATGTAAAGTTGATATTTTGGGCTGATACAGTTCTATGTACTATATATATAAAGAATAGATGTCTATCTAATGTTATTAGAAACAAGACTCCATATTAAATGTGGTATGGGCACATTCCTTCAGTAAAGCATCTCAGGGTCTTTGGTTCCACCTGTTATGCCTTGATACCAAAGTACATAGAAACAAACTTGGTGCAAGAAGTTATAAGTGTATCTTCCCGGGGTATTCAAACACCTCCAAAGCATACCATCTCTATGATGAAGTCAATAAAAAGTTTGTTGTATCTAGAGATGTAATCTTTCTTGAATCATCCAAAACTGACAATGTTGTTGAGAAGCAACTTGATCGCTTGAATAGATTCGCAAATGCAAAATCATTTCAAGAATTTGATAATCAGATTCCACATCTTGAAGGGGGGATTCCTATACTAGATCAACATGTGGAATGTTCTTCTGAAGCACTCTCTCGCTCACATGAAACTCCAACAATGGATGATGCTTTAGGTGATGTGATTGATAGAATTGGGAGACTCAATCTTGATTCAGTCTCAACTCAATCAATGAAGCAGCCTAGACCATCTGAGAAAGGTCCCCCAAAGTGGCTGATAAAGACACTTAAAAGTGTTCATCCTGATGAGATTGGAAAGACAAGAACTAGAAATTCAAACTGGCAAAATGGAGGTGATGTAGATGACTCTGATTCACCTGTTGATATAGATGTTTCTTATGATTGTGAATTGAATTTGTCTACAGATTTCGAACCAACTTCCTTCAAAGAAACTACTTCTCATGATGAATGGAAAGAAGCAATGCAAAAGGAATATGGTGCCCTGATAAAGAACGACGCTTGGAAGCTAGTTGATCCTCCATTAGGAACCAAACAAATTGGCTGTAAATGTGTCTACAAGAACAAGTATAAAGTTGATGGCTCACCTGACAAGCACAAAGTTAGGCTTGTGGCAAAAGGTTTTGCATAGAAGGAAGGGGTCGATTATGAGGAGACTTTTGCCCCCACATCAAAATGGGCTACCATCCAGACACTCTTTGCCCTAGCAACTCAGAATGGTTGGAAAGTCCATCAAAGCGTTGTAAACATTGCCTTCTTGAATGGAGATCTAAAAGAGAATGTTTTTATGTCACAGCCTGAAGGATTTACTGTGAAAGGACATGAACATAAAGTATGCAAACTTGTGAAATCTTTTTATGGCCTCAAACAAGCACCGCAAGCCTGGTATGAAAAACTAACTGAGCATCTTCTGAAACTCAATTTCAAACATTATGATCTTGATGATGAAACTTTATTTGTCAAGAAAGTTAGCAAAATAGTTGTATATCTTGTGGTATATGTAGATGATCTTTTGATGACAGGGAACAATGAAAGCTACAATGCATCCATAAAGAAGGAATTGAAGAAAGGTTTTGAAATGACTGATTTGGGCTATGTTCAGTACTATCTTAGTATTGAAGTAACTCAACATCTGAAGTCCATATTCCTTTTCCAAAAGAAGTACATTGGAGATCTGTTGAACAGGTTTGGCATGACAAAATGCAATCCTCTTACTATTCCAATAAACTCACATCCATTGAAGGAAAAGAATTTTGAGGATGCAACAAAGTATAGACAGCTTGTAGGAAGTCTCAACTACCTAACTACTACCAGACCAGACATTTCGTTTGCTGTTGGAATCCTCTCCTAGTTTATGGAAAACCTTGTGGGGGACATTGGTCTGCTGCAAAAAGAGTTCTAAGGTACTTGAAGGGAACTCAAGACTTTGGAATCAAGTATACACAGGTGGATGACTTCAGCTTGATTGGATACTCTGAATCAAACTTTGATGGAGACAAAGAAACTGGGGTATCTAATTCAGGTTATGCTATGAGTCTTAGATCAAGAGCTGTCTCCTGGAGATCACGCAAACAATTAGTTCCAGCAGATTCTGCAACAAAAGCAGAATATGTGGCAGCAGCTGAGGCAACAAAAGAAATTGTGTGGCTAAGGAAAATTCTTGAAGATTTGCGAGTAAAACAAGTACAATCGACTCCACTCATGATTGACAATACCTCGGCAATAAATTTTGCCAAGAACCCAAAGTTCCATGATCGAACGAAGCACATCAATGCTAAATATCATCTGATTCGACATCATGTTGAGGCCAAAACAATCCATCTCCGCCATGGTTCCACTAATAAGCAAATTACAGACATATTCACCAAAGTGCTTGGAAGAGAAAAGCTTGAATGATTCAAAACGATGCTTGGACTCACCAACATCCCTTTGGATTAAGGGGGGGAATGTTGACACCTAATCATCACGGTTGGGTGAATAAGTGTAACTGATGTAAATAAAGAATAAGAAATATGAATAGTCATCGGGAGATGAAGTAAACAGTCTCTCCCTCATGTATATAATAAAGACCAACCTGAATGAATATGAACAAATTGTTTTTGAGGAGTTATTTCCTGATCTAACAGTATTTTAGGTTTACTTTTTATTAGTTTTTTGGTAAAACTAGTGATATTTATTTGGTCTGCAAAAAGGAGTGGGATGGGGCTTGCTCAATTTATTTTTTACTCTTAATCAATAGTAATTATGTTTTTACTTCCTCTTTTTAAAAATCCTTAAAGGAAGATTTGCTTTTCATTTAGACTCAAATTTTGCTAAGCAAAAACAGATTGGCTTGAATAAGCTCCTAATGTTCTTTTTGTTTAGCCTTATCTTTACATTTTATTTTAAGGTATTTGTTGTAGAAAATTGGTTTTAATGTTAGGTGTTCTGATTTGACTTTTCTTAAAGTTGTGCATGGTCCACAAACTTAGCTATGGAAATTGGGATGAGTTGAAGGCTGCTTTTCGCATGTCACCCCTTTTTAGGTTTGATTGGTTTGTCAAGTCTCGTACTTCAAATGAGCTCGCAAGGTGTTGTGATACTCTAATTCGTTTAGTTGAGCGAGAAAATCAGGAGGTGGATGAAAGGGAACGGCAGGCTTGTAAAGAAAAGAAGCTTGCTAAGCTACTCTAGTTTTTATGAGCAATGTCTCAAAATGACTGGTTTATTAGGATTTAATATTTATTCTACATTAAAAACAATGGCGTTTTTTATAAGTATTTTATTTTGTAGTGAATCTGAATGCCATTACCTTTGTTTTTGTAATTTTTTTATATGTCATGTCTAATGGAGGAATTGTTTTAAAGTTAAGTTTGGTATAGTGCTGCATCTAGCATGTGGAATTAATAATGAATGACTGTTGAACTGCAGGGTATGGCTCCTGCAAAAAGGCCTGTACCCAAATCTCTTGTCATGGACTCTACGCCTAGTACCGGTGGTATGTCAGCTAAGAAGAGGAAGCAATCAAGCATGGATGAATTTTTGAACTCTGTAAGTATATTTCAACATACATTTCCATATTGCTTTTTTTAATATTTTTCTTCTGGCTACAAGGTTTGAGTGTAATTTTGCTGAGACATATTTTGTTTATTAAAGCAGGGGAAGAAGAGGAGGTGATGCCACAAGTTTTGAGGCGGTCATTGTCTACGAGTCAATAGCTATTGACAATCCTTCCAGGCTAATTATTGTAATATTATCATGTTAATCATTTTTTCAGCCCACTAAGATGGTGCTTACTGCCAGAGGGGAGTTGCCAGATCAGAATTAGTTTTACCTTGAGTAGGCACGTTAGGCCCTTTTGGACAATGGAAAACATATGTGGTCTTTTCATAGGGGTATCGAATGTTGGTATCCTCCTGACAAAATTGAGAAGATTACTCTTTTACATAGGTGTTTGGTTATAGGATCAAGTTGGTCGGTGCTCAATGAGATTTGCACTTGATCACGATGATAGTTTGTCGGAATTTTTATTGGTATAAAAGTTTCGATTTTGTTAATACTCGTCTAAAATTTTAGAATTTGAAGAATCTTGTGTTGCGATTATCTTCTTGTGAATTAGTCCTAAAACCATAAAATCTCCTGTTTATTAATGTTGTTGAATGGACATCATTTTTATGGAAGTCACTAATAAAGTCATAGAACCATAAATCTCTAGTACGTTGCCTTTGTTTGAGTGGCCATCATTTTCATGCAGGCCATAACAAAGACACATTTGAAAATATGCAGGGTGTTAGATTTTCTTATTTTAATTCAAGAGTGCTTTTTGCTAATGTGATAGACACCTTTGAAAATATGCAGGGTGTCGAATTTTCTGTTTTACTTGTAGAGTTTCTTTGCTGATGTGATATTGATGGCTGTTTGAGATTTTATAACTTGCAAGTTGGCAGATTAAATTCTGAAACTGGATGCATCACGGAACACCTATTAGAGAGAAGCTGTGCAACGGCTAAGCATCGATAGATAAAAATTATGAAGGTAATTGCAGCATAACATGACTGCATGATACTGTATGGTATGGCATTTCACAATTTGTTTTGGAATTGACTGCCCTTTGGCCAAGAGTCCACTTTTTTTAATGTCGTTTTTATGCCGTCAAAATCCAGGACTTGCATTCACCCTAGGTTTTTGTCAATATTAGGAATTGCAGATTACCCCAGTTAGAGGTTGCCTACATTTTCATGTAAAATCAAACAAAAATGGTTTTGGATTGATCCATGATGATCTTTGGCAATAAAAATGTTATTATATTCAACTAATTGAAACTTATTCGAGAAAATTGAACTTGTGAAAGTATGGTTGGTGATAAATTTTTCCTGGAGTTAACATTGATCCACGTATTAAGAATACATTGAAAAAATAGTCAATCATTCAACAGTAACGCGCCAACTATTATTAAAATATCCAATCACGAGTGTTTATCATTAGTTTGTACATCTACGATGATTTGTCCAGCATTTTTTTATCTAATAACAATTAAATAAGTATTATTAAACTATTCAATCACATTTTTTATCTACTATCCCATCACGATTGTTGGTCACTGATTTGCACATCTATTATGAATTGTCTAGCATGTTTTATCTAAAAACAATTAAATAAGTATTCAGGGAGATGATTATGCGGGTAAGCAGGCATCATATGTGTGTTGACAAAAGGTCATAATCATCTTTTTACATAGGAACATATGCTTTAGAAGGTTTAACAATTAAATAAGGATTATTAAATTATCTTATCATGATTGTTTGTCACTAATTTGCACATTTATTATGATTTGTCTGGCATGTTTGATCTAATAACAACTAAATAAGTATTTCAGGGAGATGGGAGATGATCATGCAGGTAAGCAGACATCAGATGTGTGTTGACAAAAGGTCATAATCAATTTTTTATTATATATTAACATATGCTTTATAAAGTTTTTTTTGTTGATTCAATTTGAATATTGTTATCTTGTAATTTGATTTAATTAATTTTTTATTTTATATATATATATTCTGGTTATTTTTTTGCTAAAACACATGCTTAGACAGACCTTATGTTCATGTTTACCTTGCAAACCTTGAGTATAAAAATATTATAACTTTCAAGTACTTTTGTTGGTGGAACACAAAAAGACTTGTTTTAATAGATTTGTGCTTGTTCAATGATGGATTTTGAGCAATTTTGTTATTATAAATAAGGTGAAATGGTTGCGTTTGAAATGTGTATAAAAGTAATGTTTTTATATTTTTATGATTATGTAAAGTTAGAAATTTCTATCCTTTTTTGGTTTTGTAGTATATATATAATATATATATATAATATAATATAATATATATAAATATATATATAATATATATAATATATATATATAATATAATATATATATAAGATAAAATTAAATAAAAAAAACAAATGAAAAACAACTTACTTTAAAAGACTTAATAAAGTCTTTGTATGGGTGAATTGTTGTATATTGTTGTCATTTAATCTTTGGGATTAAGAAAAAATATGTAAATATTGTATATAGAAAATAAATGATGTTGGAAGATGATGAAATATTGGGGGATGAATCTCAATAATCTCTCTCCTTGTATATATTCGTGTTTTCTCTTAATGCAAAAACATAATTGATTTGTGGAGTTACTCACTTGGCTTGACATGGTATTAGAAAACGAATCCTAAACCAATCTGCATAGTTTGTTAGGAAGTGCTATATTTTTATATATCATTTTGGTATGTAAAGTGCAGTGAAGACCATAAGTATAAATGAATTGGTTGTTTTGGTATGATTTCGTTGGTTGTGCGTTGGTTAATTACGCCGTGAGCATTGCTGTTATATGCCTTGTTTAAATATACTATATGTGTTGAGTTATATGTTGTTGTTCGTGTAGAAATTAATGTGTAGATTCAAAATTGCTCATGAAATTTATTAAATCACAAGACTTGAAGCTATTCTATTGATTCACAAAAATTAATTCACTTTTTAGAACACAAATCATAGGCATGTAAAAGGAAACATCACACATGCACAAAGATTTATCTAGGAGAAAGCAATTGCTCAAAAACTCTTAGTATATATATTGCATTAATTAGAGAATAGAGATGAAATACATATGCTTGCTCAAGCTTGAGCACACCTTACAAGTGTATAGTCTATCCCTTTACTTCACTAACTTACTGTGCCCAACACTTGGCCAATTTTCAAGTCCTCCAAGTTCAAATTTCCTTGTGTTGTTCATTTAGGAAATTGGCCCCTATTATTTAAGAATTTCCCACTATTGGATTGTGAAATTCCCTAGGGTAGTTCCTCTGATTGCATGCACCACTTGTACACATTGGAATATGCTACAATTGATAGTACATTGCCTTGGAATCTCCTCCACTGGGTAACTCAAATTCTTTGCATGTAACGATTATTTTGAGTTGATTGATTAGTTAACTGGTTGATCACTGAGTGTGATTGAAGTTCCACTTCCACAACTTGATCTCCACCAATTTTTTTGACAATTAAAGCTAGTTTCACTGGTAATAACTCATAAACTCAAAAATCATTGCTTTTCATTAACGAAACAATCTTTCACAAAGGAGTAAAATAAACACAAGCTCTGATTTGCTTGAAAGAAGGAAGACATGAAGACATAAAACCAAGACCAACTGATCTTTCTTTTGATAGATCTACACCACACTAGATGAAGTTTTGACACTAATTCACGAAAACAAGAAACTTTCAAGAGGACTCTTTCACAACACTCCACTGAACTGACAAAGACTTTTTGAAGGTGTAAACAAGTGCAATCAAGCATAACAAACAAAAGATCCTAGACTTAGTGAAGGGAAAACTCAAATTTTAAAAATTTTAGGTATGTGCGCAGGCAACAATCCAATCAAGTGCAGATACACATTGTTGCTAAAGGCGAAGTGCATAGAAGTAAGCTCTATGACTAAATATAAAGTGCACACCTCTAGAAAATTTTAGAAAAAATAAAAATAAACCAAACAAATCACAAAATCCAAACTTTCAATATTTTTCAGACAGTCAGACAGGTCTATGACAAAATAATCAAAATTCAAAACAAGGAGACGATGGAGAACGAGAAGTTCGATAGTGGAGTCACTAATTTGCCAGGCGGACTAATCTTTTTTGCAGACAAGATGGATCTCTCTAGATATCAAAGAAAACCTAGTAACAAAAACCTTTCCTTAGCTTATGACTATTTGAAACAAGTAATATGTGAGGAATCACTTACTGATTTAATGAAGTTCTTGTTGAAGTCCTTTCAATGGTTTCCACAACTAGCTTCTCCTTAATGATTTAGGTGCCTTTCCAGTGCTTTCCACAACTTCTCCATGATGTTCCAAAAGAGATTTGCATAGACAGAAACACACAAAAATATCAAAGCATCTAACATATACAATCAAAGGTAAATGAAGTTCTTAACTCAACATACATTATAAATTGAATCAATAACCAGTTATAAACCATGTGAGTGGTCAACGAATCTCACAAATAATATTAGAATAAACATGATTAGGAAAGAACAATTGCTTTTTATTGAATTAAAAGGAGAATATGCTTACAACCTAATTGCCTTGATGTCACAAGCCTCTTCCCATGATCTCCAACCTTTTCCTTGGATGTAAATCCTTATAGCCCTATTTCTGTACCATAAACCTACCTTCAATGGTCCTCCCCGACCCTTTGGTCTATGTTTGATTTATAGGCCAAGAGGAGGAGGTTTGGGATCCTCTTCCTAAGGGATAAGATTCACAAATGGTGGGATAGGGGATCCACAAAGAGAGAGAATTAGCTCCATGATGAGAGGGATTAGGCTTGAGTAAACATCAACTCGAAGATGATAGTTGGGAAATATTCGACTAACAAAGCTTCTAGACTTACTTTTTATTTTTACTTGCGTTGAGTCATGTGCGCAGGCCACAATGTAAGACATCACACTTTTGCACTGAATTTAATGGTCAAGTCTGCATATGCGTAGAAACTAGCCATGGCACTGCACATGCAATCAAACATAGGTTTTTGGGCCTTATAATCCAGAAATTTCATTATCTTTGGGATTGTTTAGGTTCTAGCTTTGCAGGGGAATGCTTTGGAACACCTTGATGGACAACGGAAGATCCAAACTGCCGGTCATTTGCCTAATGTGAAAAAATGGCGTGTAACACTTTGGTATTGTAATAGTTTCATAAATGAACAAATAATCTAGGAGTGAGATATTGGAGCATAATAAAGGAGGTGGAAGACTTTTTAATATCTATTCACGCTACAATTTCCATGATAATTCCATAGCGAGTGCCCCATCTCTATACTTGCATTTCTTAATTGATAAAAAGAGAGCAAAGCATACTCCTCATCTTCTAACTAAGTATTCTTCCACATTGTTTTTTCTAGGTCATACCTCATATACATTTATGTGGATGGTTTGTTCATTTTTTTGTTTCTCTTATTTTATTTTCATAATTTTGTGCAGTACACTAGTAATATTAGATTTGATATCTAAGGTAATAAATCACATAATAAGATATCTCACAATGTTGTAAGACCTATTGTGATGAACTATTTCCATAATAGTTTACACATCAATCTTCTGTATGTTTGCTAACGAGCTCCTCAGTGATATTCTTCCCCTCTAGTGCTATTCAATGTAGGTAGAAAGAATCCACTCTGTTGAATTCCTTTTGGGAAATAAAATAAAGCAACAAAACTTCATTACTAGGTATCCAATGAGCAATAAATACATAGAGGTTTGAAGGATTTATAAATTGTTCAATGTTTATGCTCACCTATAACCATCTGCCTTAGCCATGGTCTATAATTCCTCTTTCATAGTGTTTCTTTTTTTTTGCTGAAGCAAGAGTCCTATCTTTTATTTCATTAAATCAGAAAATAAATTACATAAAATACAACAGTCCATGAGGAACTGTAGACCAAGGAGAAACCATTCTCTTACTGCCAAGGGCATTGCGCTGAAGGCAGAAACCCCGACCCCTACAATGAAAACTTCAAAACCCTTAAAAGACAGGCATTGCTGTGGCCATACGGTCTGCCCACAGAAATCTGACTAACGAGAATTGAATCGGGCCATCAACAAGCACACACTTTAAATAATTGGACCCGAAGATGAAAAAAAGTACCAATCTAAAAGGATTTTGGGTCCGAATAACCCATGAACCCACGAACCTATAGAACGTGTGATAATCAACGATTCCTGCCAAGAAAATTTTGCATCCCGCCATGAATATATTGCATCAATGGTTCCCGCCCTCATCCAGACTTGCATCCTTAATCTCAACCGTCAAATCTCCTTGCCCGATCCAATGACAGTGGAAGCTATCACAGTACTTAAAAGCACGACGCTTACCCACCTGGATCCACCTACATGCTCGTTTGTTCCTGACTGTAGATCCACCTTGCCTAATCTGACGGCTGAGGATCATATCGCACGGGTCTAAAGCACCGAACAATAGCGCACAATGAGGGCGATATTCAATCCCTCCCCTTGGCCACGAGTAGCATGGTGAATGGAATCGCTCCCATTTCGGAAAAATAGTTTCCCACTTGAAAGGCCTGCGATAACTGATATACCACCCCAAGAGCGGTATTGCGTCCACATAAGGAAAACTAGGGGTATTGAGGTCGCCGAGAAATGTCGGATTCCGACCCCTCACAACGTCTCCTCTATGCCTGTACCTGAACCAATGTAAGATGCTACTCCAACCATTCGGCCGACCATTCAATAAACAGAGTCTGCTGAGTTGCTTCCACCTGGAGCCTCTGTGATTGTACTTACCAGGGTTGCGAAGGCCGACAGCGGCTTGCATCCCACAAAAGACCAGATTGTGAAAAAACAACAATTCATAAAGAATCCAAGTCAAGTCATCTAGACCCCGCCTCCATGGCTCTGTTCTGAAATACCATCTTATCTTCATCTGCCTGGTTGTGACAATTCGTCTTTAATCTCTTCTGAGGCAACTCTTGCCGACCCATTGCGACCCTGCTTTCTGTACAGATCACTCCTTGATTGGCTAGAATATCTGTCAATTTATTGGTCGTTCTTCGCACATGGGTGAAACTTACTGTTCGAAGGCACTGGAGGTGAAGCTGAATCCGTTGAAAGACCTGGATCAACCTCCAGTTTTTTGAGACTTTTTCTGGCGTCGTGCCTCGGCTGATTCTCTTGACCGAGTTAATGATCAACTCTGAATCAGCTTCGGCAATCACATTTTGGCAGTTATCCTGCTCTAGAAAATATAAGCATTGCTCAAGAGCCATTAAATCGGCCATATTGTTAGTGGCTCTTCCTAAATGGTAATGGAAGACAAAAAGAATACTTCTGTTTTCATCCCTTAACGCCCCTCCATAGCCAGCAGTACCCGGGTTGCCTTTTGAAGCCCCATCAATGTTGTATTTCAAAAAATCCTTAGGGGGAGGATGCCAGAAATCCTGCTCAGAATCCATTGTCATTACCTTCTTATTCAGGCCCTGAGGAATAAGTCCCTGCAAATCCAGCGGACGGAGAATCCTCAATTCAGCTTCTGAAGGTGGGTTCTTAGGGGTATTTCGCACTATAGTGCCAACCATCTCCTTAAGTTGTTTTAAGATCTGTTCAAAAAGGCATTGGAGGGGCTTCTTTTCATTTTTAAAGATTCTATTGTTCCTTTCTTTCCAAATATTCCATATAATGAAGCTTGGCGTAAGAGCCCAAACTGAGCCAAGAAATTCATAATCAGAAAAGTTTCTTCTCCAGTTGTTTAGGGTATTGATAATACTCCCTTTGTCCCTATCGCTGTTGGAAAATGGTGGCAAAAGTATCCCACAACCTGGATGTGAAAATGCAATTGTTGAGAAGGTGCTCCATTATTTCCTCTTGGACTTCACAGAGCTGGAATCTAGAAGGCCCCAGAACACCCCTCTTCCGAATGTTATCCCAAGTCAAAATTTTCTTATGCTGAACCAGCCACATGAAGAGTTTAATCTTCATCCAACCTTGATGCCTCCATAGGTTTTGCCAAATCCTATCCGGAACATGGGAATCCAGTTCAAGGAGTATGTGTTTTGCCTGATTAAGATTAAAGGTACCCTCATTATTGTTGCCCCATCTCAGTTGGTCATGTCCCCCTGACACTAAAATCTTCCTTTGTTCTAACATTTTCGTAAGTGCCTCTACTTTAGCTTTCAAGGGGCTATCATCCTCATAATCAATGTTCCTCCATGTTCTCTATATTCCTATACTGTTGGTTTGATCCCAAAAATATTTTACCTTAGATAACTCTTTGGTGTCTGTCTCTTTCTTGAGGTCCAAAAAGTCCTCTTTTAACATTATAGATTCTTGTTGCCATTTATCCTCCCAAAATAAAGCTAAATCTCCCTCTCTGATTTCCCAGAAGCTGTTTTTTGTACTAAGCCCCTATTCTCCCAGGCCTTATTCCAGATGTGTGAGCCCTTTATATTTCCAGACATCCTTATGTGATCATTATTTTGCCAAGTGTTGGCATATTTTTCTTTCCAAATACTAGCCCACTGAGCCTTTGGGTCTTTTACCCAACGCCACCATAATTTCCCCCCTAAAACCTTGCTTAGAATCTCTGAATTATCCAATCCAAGATCCCCATGGTTTTTAGGTTTGCAGATTTTTTCCCCAGGCTACCAAGGCCCATTTATTTCTTTCTTCCCCCTTCAAGACTCCTTTTGGAGCTGGGAGAGTTGATAGCATGAAGACTGGGATTGATTGAAGAACAACCTTTGTAAGCACCAACCTACCAGCGGAGTTTAAAGATCTAATAGTCCATTTCCTGATTTTATCTTGCATCTTATTAATCGTCGACTCCCAAATGCTCTTGTGCAAAGGTTTAGCAGTTAGAGGAACTCCCAAATATTTTGAAGGGAGAACATCTCTTTGAAAGCCCAGAATTCTGGAGATATTCCTCTGAATAGCAATATTGGTATTAAAGAAAAAAATCTTAGATTTGAAGAGATTAACTTCCATACTTGTAGCCATGGCAAAGTCATTCAGGATTTGTTTATACGCAAGAGCTTCTTTGACCATGGGGATTCCCTGCAGCATGGTATCATCAACAAATTATTGATGAGTCAAGGCTTGTCCATTCTCAGAAAGTTGGAGACCCTTAATCTTACTAACTTCTTTTGCATGCTTGATAGACCAACGAAGTCCTTCCATCATGAGGATGAAAAGAAAGGGAGAGAGTGGGTCTCCCTGCCTGAGGCCTCTTGAAGGAATAAAAGTCTCGGAGGGAGAACCATTGACCAATATTGAAAAGCTGGAAGAGGTTACCAGGGCCATGACCCATCTAACCCAATTGTGATCAAACCCAAAAGCAATAAGAACTCTCCTAATATAGGTCCAATTCAACTTATCATAAGCTTTGGCAAGGTCCAATTGTATGATCATTCCAACCTTCCTATTGCTAGTCAATGAGTGCACCACCTCATGCGCTTGAATGATGTTATTGAGAATTTGTCTGCCTTCCACATAACCAGATTATTCTACAGAAACTAGTGTAGGAAGAAGAGGTTTGAGTCTATTGGCCACAACCTTGGATATTATCTTGTATACCAAATTGTACAAAGCTATGGGTCTAAACCTCTCTGGAGTTTGAGAAATGTCCTGTTTAGGGATCAGGGAGATGAAGGAGGTATTGAGCACCTTCAAAATAGTTCTATTCATTTTGGAATCTTCCACTACATTCAGAATATCATGTTTAAAAATATTATAGCAAGCTTTAAAGAAATCCACATTGAAACCATCACGACCAGGCACTTTGCCATTCTACATTTCTTTGAGGACCTCACTAACCTCCTCTTTGGTCACTGGCCTATTAAGGTTGAAATTATCCTCTTTAGACACCAGCCTAGGTATATGTCTTGTTAAGTCCGTGATGAAGTGCTCTCGATCTGAAGTGGTTTCCTTTGCTATACCTCGAAAGTGCTGAACTAACACAACTTCTATATCTTCATGGGTATCAAGAAGATTCCCTCCCTCATCCTCGATCAAATCGATCCTATTGTTAGCTCTGTTCGCCATGGTGGATCTATGGAAAAATCTAGTGTTTCGCTCTCCTTTTAGCCATTGAACTCTAGATTTTTGTCTCCAAAATATCTCCTCTTGTTTACATAAATTCTCCCAGTCTTGATGATATTTGGTGACTTGATCACTTTTGAATTTATCAAAGCCATCCGTGGTAAGGGCTTGGTTGAGTTCCTTCATTTTATCTTCAACATATTTTTTTGCTTCAAAAATATTGCCAAATTCATTCTTGTTCCATTCTTTGAGCCTGAGCTTGATGTGCTTTAGTCTTTTGTGTAGAAGGAACATTCTTGTACCCTAAATATGCAAATCTTCTGACCACCAATTTGCAATGTTGCTGATGAAATCTGGGTGGGTAAGCCAGATATTCTCAAATCTAAAAGGTTTATTCCTGGGGGGACCAATACCCTGAACCTCCAGTTGAACTGGCCAGTGATATGATCCTCCAAAGGGGAGAACTCTCGTTATCATTTCCTTGTTAATGAGCATAAGGTCCTCTGAAATTATGAATATGTCTAACTTTGAGGCTACTTGAGACTCTCCTCCTCTTTTATTGTTCCAAGTAAAGAGACCATTACTCGTATCAGTGTCAACTAGCTTCATATTATCCATAAAAGTTTGAAATGCTAAAGAGTCTTTGCTTAGAGTTCTGGTTCCTCCTTTTTTCTCCGAAAGTGATTTGATCATGTTGAAGTCCCCCCCATGATCCATGGTATTCTTGCATGCCTGTCTCGGAGATCCACAAGAGAATCTAGAAACCTGAGTTTATCATCCATTCTTTGAGAGCCATAGACATTCGTGACCAGATAGGTCTCCCTATCTCCCACAAGCTAAATAACCACAGATAAATAATTCCTCGATGCTTCAACATCTATTATATCAATCTTTTGGGGGTTCCAAAGAGTGTCCGTACGCCTCCTGCTGAATTCTCTGCTTTGACTTCTAGAAACTCAAATCGATTGAGCCATTTGCTATGTATTTATTTTATTTTTTGAATGGAACATTTAGTTTCCTGGATAAAGAAAATATTCGGAGCTACTTGTTTCATTCTATTACTAAGTAATCTTTGTTTTCTTTTACTACCTAGATCCCGAATATTCCAAGATGTGAACTTCATCATTAAAGATTTGTAAAGGAGTAGTTGGTTAGGTCTTTCATCTTACCTGAATCAATCATTAGCTTTCCACATTCCATCAATAGCTCGTTCTGCTTTTTCCTGCCTCTTTTCTTTCCTAGGTTTCTAGGTGATAATCCTGGTGTGGATTTCATAGTTTTCACGCCTTCATTACCCTGCCTTTCATTTCTTCTTTGCCTCTCCAGCCCTTTAGCCTGAGTTTTCCATATGAACAACTACTGAACTCTATTGAACTCTTCTTGAGGTAACGAGTCTACCCCTCCCATGGTTCCTTGTTTCAAGAACCCTTCCAGATCTAGGTGTTCTCTATCAAGAATCTCCTGCGGTTCGTGGTCCTCCATTTCCATCTCACTCTGGGTCATTTCCTTGTCCATTTCCAGTTCTGCCTCACTCATCATGGTCTCTTTTTGTTTATTAATATCCTGTGTTTGTTTACGTTCTTCTTCTTTCTCCTTCTCCACTGGACTTCCTCCCATAGCCTGATCTACTTTAGTTATCTCTTCTTCTTCTTCGAGTACTTGGAACCTGTTCTGATTGACTTATTGCCCTTCTGTTCGATGTTGCTTTGGCCCCCTTTTGCCCCCTGTTCCTCTAGGAACCACTTTGTGAAAGCTTTCAGTATCTTTCATAGTGTTAGCTTTACTCTTGTTCTCTATTTTACTGAGAGGGCAATCTCTGAATAGGTGCCCATGCTCATGGCATCTACGATATCTGAAATGAATATGTTCATAATTTATTGTTTGCACCCATTCTTCATAAAAAAACTTCCAAGATTACCTCATCTGGTAGAGCTCCAGAGAGATCCATCTCCACACATATTCTTGCAAAGGAAGTGTATTTTCCCCTTCTGGTGGCCTCATAAGCTTTAACAAAATGCCCTAATTTATTTGCTATGGTAGATAACGATTCCATTTGTCAGTAATCAAGAGGTAGAGAGTAGAGTCTTACCCAGACTGGGACTGAAGTAAACGTCTCACACTCCAGGACAAAATTCATAATACATGGCCGCATATAGAGGCCTGCTGCTGCATAGAAATAGGGCCCTCCTTCAAACACTCTGTGTTTATCTTCAATATTTGTAAAGACCACAGTGAAGAATCCCTTTGACCCAAGATGTAGGTCTATGCTTCCTTTTGGTTTCCAGTGGTATTTAATCCATGTCTGTAAAGCTTTTTCAGTGGGCTATAATCTCATGAATTTACAAATGATGCATATGTCCGCATGTGGTCCCTGTGCGCCTACAGAGCAGGATCATTTAAAACCACTCTACGTCTGATCTCAGCTTTGGGTTTACATGGTCCCTTTTGTGCTTTGTCTTTTGTTCCCTGTTCCTTGTCTTCTTCCTCCTTTTCTTTTGTGCTATTCTTCTCCTTGGATTTGGTACAATCATGCTCCTCTTCAATGTTCCTTTTCCCTTTTTTTGAAGGACCTCTATCATTTTATAATGGTTTCGTACCTCTGTTGGCCACAACCTACTTATAGGAGGGAGTGGAGCTCCCTCCTTTGTGCATAATAAAATGTCATAAATGAACGACAATGATTGAGTTGAGAGAATTTTGGCTATCATCACTTTTATTGGGAGAACAAAGTACTCTTATGCTTCCCCATAATGATTATGATCACTAAAAGTTTATACTTTCCCAATAATCTTACATGCATTCGATGATTGTATTTATATAGAGGTGGATGCCTTCATTTAGAAAACATGTTGGAAAAAGAGATTAGATCTTAAGTCCACACCTAGAAATAAATGAATACCTTATGATATGTGCCTTCTCTTCTTATCATTTAGAGAAATTATAGTCCCTCGTGCTCTTGATAATGATCTTCAACCATTATCTATTACATTTTAATACTTTTATAGAATGTCTACCAAATAATCTATATAAAAGTATTTACAACATCCACATACCTAATCATTCACTAATACACATTGAACTCTACATTAAAATTTATAAGACATTTTTACATTACTTACTAATTTTATTTATTTATTATAACTTATATGTTTCAACTCCTACAATTATAACCATAACCATGGTATTATAATTTATATATAATTTGAACAAATATATTTCAAGTGTGAAAAACATTGATTAAAATAATGCTAAAAAATAACATATAAAATGAAAAACTATGTTTTAAAATAATATTATTAAAAAAATAAGCAATTAAATGATATAATTTTTTTAAAATATAGGTAAGATCTCAAATTCCATCAACCATATTTCAATAAAAATTATAACATTTTCCCCAATCATTTTGATTTAATTTAAAAGAAATAAATATATTCTTAATCTTTAATTTACCAACATTATTTATGTGAGAAATTCCTGATTTAGATTGCATATCTTTATCTTATCCTTTAATTTACAAACATGGCTCATGTGACAAGTTCCTCTGCCATAACTCAGATAAAATATATAAAAACCATGACAATGATTTTCTAATAGAAGAATGCCCTAGAAAAGTTTGACAATATTTGGAAAGTTTCACAGTCACATGCAAAAAATTGATACTTTCTTTCCATTATGAAAACTATAGATTTTGGCAGAAAAGAGGGAATATATTTTGCCCTATTTCTAGAGATATGTTGGATATTAGAAACTATTATTGGTCAGCAAAAGACCCTTACACTTTTCTCAGAGGTAGTACACAGGCTCGCCTTTAGTGCCGGAAAAGAACACATCTTTTTAGAATTTAGCACAGATTTTATTTTTTTGGCCGCTAAACAAAAACAACGTGCTGCCTTGGCTCCAATAAGAAGTATTTTCTCTGCATGATAAACTACTTGGGAAACCTAAGTGAATCTTTTGAGGGGAAAAGAAATCAAACATAATTACATAAAGACGGTCAAATTAGCAGTCAATACCGCCTAGTTTAGCCGGTGTCTAGTCTTTCCCGTATAGCGGGGAACATGGTGATTATTAACGGCTTAAGTAAGTTATCTTCCAACAAAACCCAATGAAGTTTTTAAAAATTAGTAGTTGTTGTTATCTTCTAAACGAAAAAGTCCTTTAATGGTTTAATGCTAAACTTATTATATATATACATATATATAATTAATTTTGAAAAAAATTAAATTTTTTATATATAAGTCTTTGATATTGTATTTCTGGATAAGTTTTATAAAAAATGTGATGAGATAATGATTCTTCTTGAGTAAGGATGATCGCTGATGAGATAATGATTCCTTTTGAGTTATCGTTCTTGCCAAGCTTAAGACCTATGAAGGGTGGTCTAAAAATATCAAATGCAATATCTGGGTTAAGTAAGGGTGTCCCCTTTCCCTTACTCTTTTTGGTATATACATTGATAAGCTAGAGGAGTGTTTGGAAATTGCAAGGGTGCAAGAGGGCCGAGCTTGCTGGTATTATCATTACTCTTCTCCTCTATGGCGATGATATCTTTCTTCTTGCTAGAAGCCATGAGAACAACTTAAGACTCTTCATGACTATTGCTCCAAGATGGGTATGACGGTTAACACCGACATGACTAAAATCAAGATAATTAAATATAAAAAGATCACCCATGGAAATTTCGTCTATGATAACAATTACTTGGATCAGGTCTCTTATTATAAATATTTGGGTATTGACATTCCTTATCAACTTAACTCGAATTACAACATTGAAAAAATGATTATTGGAGGTTGGAAAGCTTATTATGAGTTTGAAAACAATTGCAATGCTTTCGATCTTTGCATTTGGAGTAAAAAAATGTTCCTCTTTGAGACCCTTGTCTCCCATGTTGTCCTATACGGCTTTGAAGTCTGGGGTTACAATATATCCAAAGAGTCGTGGAGAAAGATTGAGATGATTCAAAAGCAATTCATAACCTACAATCTCAATATCAAGGGAAATACTCCCTATCCTATTCTCCTAATCGACGCTAGTCTCTCCCCTATTGAAAGCAGGGCTATGTTTAAGTATCTAATGTATAAGAAGAAGCTTTACAACATGATATCCAAGAGGCTTCCTAAAATTGCTTCTAACTTTAGTCAAAATCCCCACTTTTGCCTCAAGCATGGGTGGCATAAGGATGCCCAATCTTGGCTCAACCATTGGGGGATAAACAAAGGAGATCATCCAGGGCAACAAGGATAGTGTCAAATATACTATCACCTCCAAATTTAAGGATAAGCTATGGGATGATAAGGAGCTGGAGGGTAAAATGAAGCTAAGATATTATAAGGAGGTGATCAACCCCACCCTTGAGAACCAAAATTATCTTTTTGTTTTGACCAACTCGGAGAAAAAGATGAACATCGCTAAGACTAATTCTCATGAGCTTCAAAGTGAAATTGGGCGGTGGTCTACTCCTAGGATGATAGAATTTGTCATCTTTGCCATACTAAGAGGGTGGAGGATGAAAAACGCTTTCTTTTAGATTGTTCGACTCTTATTCACATCCACTCTCATTTCTCTAACATCTGTTACACTTCGAATCTTCTTGACTTGTTAAGTCAACTCAACTATAGTGTCACACTTCCAATCTTCCCAACTATAGTGATCTTGGTGCACTTCTTTCCCTTCTTTTTGAGCACAGAAATAAAATTCTAAAAAATTACAATTAAATTCTTTTTCTTCTTAAAGTCATAGCATTGATTTTAACGAAAGTTAATCATCATCATTATTATATATATTTAGTAGTTTACATTACTAATTTATTTAGTGAATTTAAAGTTAGGTAAGTGATAAAGTTATTTCTATACCAATTTTATAATTTTTTAATAAATTTAAAAGAATATATATATATATATATATATATATATATATATATATATATAATTATATATACATATATAATAATAATAATAATAGTAACAACACCATAACCCAATTATGATGATGCCTAATCAAGATTCATTATAAGTTGGGAAGAGTTTGGTGGTTTATATTTGATTTTGATTTCATATATCATATCTTATTTTGACACTTAGTGATGGGTTTTAGACCTATGTTAGATTTGAGCATTGTTGGTTTGAATTAATTTTCTAGATTATTATAAAATTATGATGATGTCTCATCAAAATATATGAGTAATAGTTATTTAGTATTAATTTTTTTATGTACAAAGTAACTAATCATATATATAAAACATAAAAAATATAATATTAAAATTAATATAAAAATTTAATATAACTAAATTTTTTTATAATTTTTTGTTAAATTATATTTATCAAATTTTATTTTGGATTTAAGTTATAGACCGGTACAGTCATAGGATTAGAGATTGTGTATTTATATGGTCAGGAGTATAGTGAATATAAAAATGTTATGAAAGAAAATTAAAATAAATTATTTATAAAATATTTTGATTTTGAAATGAGTTGTAGTTTTTGGGCAAGTTGTATTGATTAATCATGGTAATGGCCCATGGTATTGTAACAAAGCTTATTATATCTATTGTAGTTATGGTTTTATTGATAAACCATGGTATTGGCTCATGCTATTGTAACAAAGCCTAAATTACTATGAAGTAGATTTTTGTTTCTAGATTTTTTATTTTTTAATATAATTTGTATATCTGAAAACTCAATTTAAAGCGACAGAAATATCATCAATGGATTAAAAAAATAAAATATTCAACTTAATATTTATTATTTTCAAAACTTTAATAAACTTCATAGAATCTGTTTAAAATTTTCAAAATTAATTTAAAGTCAATTTTTTGACCAAAATAAAAAACAATATAATCTACTTTGAGTAGGTATAATAAAATTTAAAAAATTATGAACCATTACATAGATTATAATGCTGCAGTCTCACTACACTACTTTTTTTCCTTGAAAATCATGGAAATTCTAGTCATATTTTGATAAAATCCCATAGGAATTTTTATAAATCTAAGTTATAGCTGTCAAACTTCAATATTTTGGGTGCCTTAAGGGTTTTTGATTGTGCTGAATCCATTTCCACCATTAAAAACAAGATTCAAAACCTTTTTTGCCCAAATTCCAACAACTTTTAGCCATCCAAACAATTCCTTTACTTCCCTAAACAACAGCAATTATAATTATCTCTAATAAAAATAAAAAAATTTGATTATTTATATTTGATTTAAATTTTATAGGTATAATATTTATTTTTCTATATAAAAATATGATTTTTAATTTAAATCTCCATGGATTCTCACCAACCATGAAACTTGAGATGCCTAAATCAAACTGATAGTGACCCTAAGATGCCTAAATAAAACTGATAGTCACCATAAGATGCCTAAATCGGAGTGACCCTTTTTAAATCAACTGGTAGTGACCCTTTTTATTAGACGAACATTATAACCATTTATGACAAGTGACAAGTGTTTACGTGGTTAATTATACTTTCACGAAGCATTCTTTACTATCCCGAGAGGGTGGGGTTGTAATTTTGTTTTCATTCTTTTATGTGGGTATGGAAGTTTTAGCTATGGGTTTAGAGATGTTTAGTATTTTTTAATTTTTTAATAAAAAATTTAGGTTTAGGTTTAGTTATAGTTGGAAGAAAGGTTTTAATGTATTTCAGTAAATGTTTGTTTTTTTTTTTAAAATTGGGAAGACTTTTGGGAATAATGAATTTATTTTGTTATAAGTTGTATTTTAGTTTATATTTTGAGAATTTATTCGGAAAAGTTTTTAGTTTTGTAATGTTTTTTGGGTTTGGTTCAAAGAATTTTGTAAGTATTAATAATATGAGATTGTATAAATTTGTTTTTGTTTGTTTGTTTTTATTTTTAAAGATAAATTTAATATAGATTTATTTTAAATATGGATCTAATTTTTTCACGAACAAACTTTTTAATGAATCGACATCATTTAAATGTTTAATGGGCTATAGAATGAGCTTCTCAACTCAATAAAACAATTTTAAGTTAATATTCCACATAAATTTTTAAAAAGAATAAAATGACAAATCACTCAAATCACCTTTGTGTTGCTTGTATATGATATGAATGCCTCTATGATGTCTAATGAAGAGATTGTAACACAAACAATGAGAAGAATCAAAACATGGAGAAGGGATTGAGAAAACAATTATGAAAATAAATTGAAAGTTAAAATAAAATAAATGCTTAGATTAATGAGTCAAAAGAAAAATAATCGTGAGGGAGGTAGGGAAAAACAATGAAAAAAAAAACATAAAGATTTAATAAAAGATCAACAGGGAAAAATAAAAAAACATAAAGATTTAATAAAATAATTATAAGAACAAGTCAAGTGTTTAAAATTAGAGAAAAATTATAGTCTTACAAATATAAGGCAGTAAACACTCTAAACATGCAGGCAACAAAATCAATCCATACTATCCTAAGTTATAGAAAGAATTGAAGGATGACAACAAAAACATTTAATCTTAGAATGTATGACAAGTTAATAACTTTGTTAGGTTAGTTTATGATAGCAACATTAAAATTCTAAGAATAAATAAATAGAATGTAAATGAAACTATTTTTCAATATTTTGATTTTTTTAATATGATTATTATTAGAAATTTAAGAAATGTGGTTATATATATATTTTTAAGTTAATAAAAATAATAACATTTCCATTTAAAAAATAAAATAAAATTTTTATTTTAATGTGGAATTTAAATATTTGGTTTTTTCATTATATAATTTTCAATTTAGTTATATATTTTTATTATTTAAATTCTATTTTTTAAATATATAAATATATTCCATATTTTATTTTTTTTGAAATACTTTATATTAACACTTATAATTTCAATAAAATTTAACTAAATTTTGAAAAAAATATATTAAAATAGATTACTTAACTTTAGTCTTTCATGAAATTAAAAAAGAAAAACTATAGAGTAAAATTTTAAAATTAAATATTTATGAGAAATTTATTTGATATTTAAAATTAAGTATCAAATCTGTATTTTTCTGAAAAATTCAACATTTGAGTGAATAAGTTTTGGACAAAGCAAAAGCAAAAGCAAATCTCTTTTGATTTATTAATAATTATGAAATTATAATTATTTCAATTTTTTAATTTAAAAATAAATAAAATCTAGTTTCTGGGGATGCTTAATTGTTAATCCCAAATACGTGAAATGGTTGAAACTCCAAAGACTCGGTTCAAATCTCTTTGTTATGTGAAATGGTTGAAACTCCAGAGACTTAGGTTCAAATGCCCTTGTTGTGACCTAGGAAATGGTATGCGAAATGGTTGAAACTCTAGAGACCCAAGTTCAAATCGCCTTGTTGCTACTTAGGAAATGATATGTGAAATGGTTGAAACTGGAAGAAATGGTATGTGAAAGGGTTGAAACTCCCTTGGTTCAAAATCTCCTTGTTGGGGCTTAGGAAATGGTATGTGAAATGAAATAGTTGAAACTCCAGAGACCCAGGTTCAAATCCCCTTGTTGCGATCTAGGAAATAATGGAGACCCAGGTTCAAATCCCCTTGTTGCGATCTAGGAAATAATGGAAACTAAAAAGACCCACGTTCAAATCCCAAATCCCTTTGTTGCGAATTTGGAAATGGTTGCAACTTGAGAGACCAAGGAAAAAAAGACACACCCTAGCGCCTAAAAATTTTAAAATAATTATGTGTTAGTAAAGCGCTGCTGGGTTAAATAAAATCTCGCAACCCAAAATTATATAAATAAAATTCTCTTAATTAGGAACAACGGTAACTTCCAGTAGTCACTGGAAAATAAAATAAGGAATTGTGTTTTTACAAATTCCTCGCTGGAAAACTAATTTTTTAAAACAGATTGCGTTTATCCACATAGGTCCTTGCTGGAGAAACAAGTGACGTTGCATACTTCTCCAGAAACGATCAGATCTTAGGAGATCGATGAGCGCCGAGAAAATGATTCGATAATTTTTTATGTGGCTGAACGAAACTGACGAGATATAAATGTACGATGGAGGAAGCTGCGTGCAGAATATTCCGTAGAATCCTTTTTGTTTTCTTCGTCTGTGCAAGGGAGTGTCGGGTTGGAAAGGGATGCGTGATAACCTGCATGGTAGCTCCTCCTCGCACTCGCCTGATGATAACAAGTATTGTTCTCCGGCCACATTCACTGTTTGGAAGAAATCACTCCTCTTCAATGGCGAAGGCTTCACAGTCTTTGATTCTTCCGGAAATCTGGTCTTCAGGGTCGATAATTACGCATCCAACGTTGAACGTGAGCTCTTCCTCATGGATGCTGTGGGCAATGTTCTACTCACACTACACCGTGACAAGGTATTGTAATATCTCTAGGGGCTACACTCATTAGAGAATTTCACCACTTTGATTAAAATTTCAGTAACTTCCTGGGTAGGTACCTTTCATATGGATTAATTGTTTTGAATTGGGTCTTTGCATCCTTTCATATCGATTAATTTTGTTTTGAATTGGGCCTTCCAGCGATTGAGTTTGAGCCAGAGATGGGAAGCATTTAGAGGAGACGGTGTTGGCTGTGGGAAGCCAGAGTTCAGTGTTATTATAAAGTCTTCTTGTTGGCTCTTCTCAAGCAAAGCCCTAGCCAAAGTGTTGGTTACTCAGGCAGAGGGAGAAAAAAATTACAGAGAGACTTGCCATTACGATTATCAAATCGAGGGATCCCTCTCTAACCCATCTTCATTCACTATATTCAGCGCCTCTCGTCAAATTATCGCTCAGGTTTGTTATATCCATATAATGATTGATATACGTAAATATATTGACAGAAAGTGAAGTACATGTTTGACCAATATGGAATTAGTATGAGTTCCTTCATTGGTTCCTTTGGTTTGGTGGCGGACGCAGGTAAAACGAAAAGAAGCGACATCTGAGATAATGTTAGGAGACGATGTACTCGGACTTGTAGTGCAGCCTGGAATAGATCAAACCTTCGTTATGGGACTCGCTGTTATATTCATTCAGCTCAGTAGCACTTAAAATAAGGAGCGGATATTCCATGGCCAGCAGCTCAATTAATCAATCATGTTGTTATATTCATTTAGGTTATTAGCACTTAGGAGCCGATAGTCCATGGCCAGTGGCTCAATGTCAATCATGGTGTTAGTTAAATCATAATGTTAGTATTAGTGTTATGAAGTATTATATAAATTATAAAGGTTTTTTTATTACCAGTCCAAAGTCAAATCTGATTGAAGTATTTATGTGTAGCCAATACTACACATGGTCTATTCAAATTCAGTAGCATATTTGGATTACCATTTCAATATCCATGGTCTGATCATCCGCTGAAGTTTGCATTCGCAGAAAAATAGATATTTCATGGGAAGTAAATGTCACCTTAGTTTTCTGGTCAACCGCATGTGCAATGTTGTAAACTATGTCATGATTTTTCTTTATTATTAGGGAGGGCATATTTTTCGGCGAATCCTATTTCCACCTCTATAGCATTATAAATGCTATAGAGGTACAGTTGAGTTCTGACATCAGGCTGTCTCGCCATCGGCAGATCATCGCATGTATGATGCATGGACACTCGCCATCGGCAGATCATCATGTATGGGCATGAACATTGGAAGCAATATTGAGCATTCAATACACCCTATGTGACATTGCAGAGATATCATACATATCATAGCATACGATTATTATTGTTTCTGGCAGTTCCTCTCTTGCGATTTCCGGTCAGTCGGTTGCCTCCGCCTTTACCGCCACCACCAGATCGTACACTCATTTGAATTTGGAAACCCGCCGAAACAAGAACTTGAACCCGACCATTCATTACTCTAAACTGGTTTGAAATTTGAAATTGAAACTGCGCCATCTCGAAGAATTCGACGGTACATTGTCATTCAAGAAAGTTGAAGCTTCAGTCCAAAGACACCTTTGTCGAGCACATCAGGGGCCTGGTGAGCGTTGTCATGCAGGACGTGTAGTTGAAGCTTTCTTGCTCCTCAGCTCTCGACATGGTACTGCAAAATATACACGTTGGAAGCTACCAAACCAAGGTTTTGGATGAATTCTGCACCGCCAAATTGGGGGATCTTTACGCCTAAGACAAAGACATCATACTTGAGATTTTAAAATCTCGTCCATCAAATATCGTTGAGCAAAAATGCTCCTTCAAGGATCCAGTATCCCAGCAAAACATGTATGCCAAAGAACAGATTCTGATCATCCCTTGGGCCGTCAGCCTCAAGGTCGAGAAGGGCAAGAATAGAGTGGGCACCGAGCAGGCCATCACCTAGACTCATCAAACAACCAGCTGCTAGTTTTTCCTTAACTCGACGAATTATTTTCATGGGATTTGTGATTTTTCTTATTTTTATGGGATTTGTGATTTTTCTAGGAAAAATATTTACAAGAATGTAAGCATTTCAGAGGGTAAGTCACCACTCCTCCTCCATTGTAGTAATGTACTGGAGGAGTGCATCGATGCAGACAAGACTTGTAGCCTGTGACCGATGCAGAGAAGTAGTGATCAATATCCGATGATATTTACACTCAAGCCTCACAAAAGCTTGATGGCTGGTTTTTGGGTATTTTCTATTTCTCCCCAATAAAAACTATAGGAATCTTAAATTTCTATTGTGGAGGTGTATCATGTATTTCTGTCTGTAGGGAACGCCGCTATAACTTCAACCACCGTAAATATATCTCTTTTTATTTTAAAAAGAAAATCATAAACAATCAGACAAACAACTTTGATGTACATCTTCATTTTGGTGGTCAGGTTAACCTAGATTTATTTTATATTTCTTTCTTTCATTTAAATTGAATGTTGTGGTGAATATATATGTATGATGTACATCTTCATTTTGGTGGTCAGGTTAACCTGGATTTATTTTATATTTCTTTCTTTCATTTAAATTGAATGTTGTGGTGAATATATATATATATATAATATATATAATATATATCGATATTGGATGTTTGCTAGGACTAGAACCGTCAAGCGGAGACATAATTCTATACCCTCTGACTTTCAATCAACATAAGTTGTTAGTTAGAAATAAGTTTTGATATGAGGAAAATTTATTTTAATATTTATATTTATTAAAAAACAAGTAAAAAGAAAGTCACAATAATCTCTGATGGCAAGTTTTAATTATTAAAAAGGTACTTACTTGAAAGTGTTACTGTTTCAAACGGAAATTTTGATATTTTAAAAATTATTTTAATATATAATTATGTAGTGAAGAGTAAGAAAATGTTATTTTTTTATTACTGATTTATTTTGTTGGTATGGAATATCAATATGTATTAATATATTATTGTATATTAAAATGAAAATTATTTTTTAGATCAGATAAAAATGTTATAAAACTTATTTTAATAATTATAATTATTAAAACAAGATATGAAATAAATACAATAAATTGTTGTGGGTGAAGAGAGTGTTGTTTTTTTTAATTATTTGGTTATTTAGTTAATAATTAGTTATTAGTCATTCAGTTAATTAGAATCATTATTTTATATTGTGAAGACAAATTCCTCTTATCAATATCATTTTAAAATGTTAGATAAAATTGTTTTTATAATACAAAATATTTTTTTCATAATAAATATATTTATTTTATTTAATAACTATATAGATAAATTTATGAGAAAAGTATTATAAAATTTTACAATACAATATTATAAAGCAATGTTAGGTAACTTAATATTGTTATTGCAGTTACTCAATTATTATGTGAGGAGAAGATATAATAATAATGACTTTTTATTTTTTCTTATTGTAAAATATTTTAATGATATAATTATTGACATGTTTATGGCATTTTTTATTTAGTAAATGAAAAAGTTTGGGAAAATAATATTATACATATTTTTAGTTAAGTCACTCTTGTTCTCAATTTATTAATTTTATTTTTCAAACAAAAAAGAGATTATAATGGCTTCTTTTTTCAAACAAAAAAAAGATTATAATAGCTTCTCCATTGTAAATGAAAAATCACATTTTATGAAGGATTCAATGTAATGAATCAATTCCTTATTGGAATAAGATATATACATGTTTCATGAAGTCTCTTTATTCCACTTAGAGGGGCTTTAAGTACAACTACCTCGCTCAATGAATGAAGTTCAAGATTCAAATCTTCTACTTTACCTCGTTAGGAAGGATTGAGATTCCCAATTAGTGCTTATTGTTGCTAATTTGCCTCATTTTAATCATACCATAATCCAACACCAATTATTCCAAAATATTTCAAATTTGTTTATTTTCATTTTGTATCATTTTTTTGGATCCCCACTTAGTGCTTCTTGTTACTAAATGGCCTCATCCTAATCATAGTCATTATCCAACACCAATTATTCTAGAAATTTTCAAATTTTTTATGTTGAATTGGTCTCTTTTTTCTTGAAGGATGATCTTATACATGGTGACAAGTATCTTTTAGATATCATGTGCATAAATAGATCTAACACCAAATTATTATGTTCTCCTAATTGAATACTTGACTTTATTTATTTATTATTATTGTTTTTTAATTCGAGAATAATTTTATAAAGACATTTAGTAAGGTTTGTCTCAACATAAACACTAGCTTTATGTGCACAAAGCCAATCCAGTGGAGGGTTTTTTCTACCAAGGTTTGTGAACGTGCTCATGGATAGAAGGAGGCCATGGTTTCTCAACACTTTTTTAGTGTTGGTGTTGGTAATACAATTTGGTATTCGATATTCATGCAAAAGGCTTCATGAAACATTTGCATATGTTGGGTCTCCAAAATGTCATCCACTTTCACCTTCATTTCCGTCATTTTACCCTCATTCCATAACTTTGCAACTTCATAACCCTACATTTGTAACCATTTTCATGATCATATGGGTTTATCATTATTATTTTCCAGTTAGTTTATTTTTAGTATTTTAAGAGAATTTATGATTAAATATTAGGAAATTAACATGTTTTCATATATATCTAAAAGTGTTATGAGTTTTATGATATTGTAGGCCTACTTAAAGATTCTAGAAGGGTGGTATTTGGTCACCCAACCAAAAATTCGAATTTCAAATTCCAACTCATGAAGATTTGTGGAATAATTTTAGAATATGTGGATCATTAACTATGCACATTCAAAGGAGATAAATCGTGGATGAGAGAATTTTGAGAGGATTTGTATCTTACATTTTTAGGTGATTGGTTGTAACCACAAGAGATAAATGTGGATGTAGGAGAGATCTAAGGATCTATATTTATTGAATAGTTATCTTCAATTTTTGTATAAATATGAGTGCATCCTTCATACAAAGGGTTTCAAGTTGTTAGTTGTTAGTGTTAGTGTTAGTTGCTAAGTTAGTAGTTAGTTGCTAGTTGGAGATTCCAAGTTCCATACAAGATCTGATTTGTAAAGTGAGGATAGAGAATTCTTCTAATATCTTGTAACTTCATTTTATGAAATACATACTGCCACTTTAATCTCCAAGATGTGATAGTTGTTCAGTGTACTTGCTGAGGAATGGAGGGCCCCCATCAACCACAACTTGCATACCATTGTACATATTGGTAACATAGCATAGTTATGTTATTCCATTTCTTTTTACCAAGTGTGTTTTCATTTTATGCAAGTGTGTTTTTTCTTTCAGCAAGTGTGATTTCATTTCAGCAAGTGTGAGCGTGATTTCAATTCTGCAAGTGTGATTTCAATTATGCAAGTGGTTGTGATTTTAATTTATGAAAGTGTGGTGTGATTTCATTTATGCAAGTGTGATTTCATTTTCAAACAACTATGATTTACTTTATGCAAGTGTGATTTCAATTTCTTTATGTTTGGTTTGGTTTGGATTAGATTGATTTAATTTTTTTTGTAATTAGTTTCAATTACATTATATTAATCTATTCTAATAAATAACCACCTAGTATATATAGTACAGGTATACTTCATCAGTCTACGAACCGTGGGATGATAATTAATGAAAAATATATGCCATTTTAGCTTTCTCTCAAGGGTACTAACAAGGCACTAGTTTCTAATGCGAGAATAATATTTTAACCAATGATAGACAATTTCTCGGAAAATCCTTTATCTATGAGTAACTTCTATTGATTTTGTGGTGGATATCAAGTCCAAATTGGAGCTACCACAAGGAATTCAAGTGGCTCAATGTTTTCTCTATGAAGGAAAACTACTTGAGGATAAAAAATCATTCTCTATCTATTACATAGTAAATATTCAACTCTCTTTTTGGTGCTATGGTTGTGTGTAGGAATTCTTATTTTTAGGGGTCCTCCAACCTCCAAACCTATGTCTTCTAAAGATGTGGTCGGGGAAAAGAGAGTCCACTTTAACTCATTAGCCCCATCTTTTGTTGGTGCACATATAGTGGACAAAGATGAAGAGGAGACAAGTGGAGATATGAGCATAAAAGATCCCCAATCGATATTGAATGTTTAAAATGGATTTTTTTTTCATATTTAATGGGTATTCACCTATTTCATTGACTTTGTAGCAATGGACCCACTCAACTTGGACAAACAATTGGGAAACCTTCCAATCGAAGCTAGAGGAAGTTCGAATAGGTATAACTATTAAGTAGATGTTCAATACTTTTAGAGTTAGAACCATAAAAATAAGGAATTTTTTGGCCAAATATTTTGTTTCCAAATGTTGATCTAGACACCTTCTACTAATATTTCTTGATGCCCCACTCCTAGATGATATGCTTCTAAGATAGTGAAGGAGCCTTTTAAATTGTAGCCCCATTGGAGTATCCAACTGGGAGGAGTATGGGATTAATCCTCGTTGGAGGTTACACCAAAACTAATTCCACTATTCCTCCTCTAGATTGGGATGCCATTATTCTTTTGGTAGCGATAGCCTCAACTATTAGCTTGTGTCAAGGCATTTCTAATATTCAATTATTGTTATTAGATCTTGTGCAATCATTTGTAGGTGTAGGTCATCCAGTTGTTGCCAATCTCAAAGCTTAGGAGTTGTTGCCATGAATCATCCGAGAATAGAGCGGTGCTCCCATCCTTTACATCCCAAAAGCATTGTTATGGAATTAGGCACATTCCTTTTTTGGCTAAAGTCCATATGAATGAGCCAGAGGAGGAAAAATGCATTTAGATGAGATGTCGAAGGGGGGTGTGAGGGTCATATTTCCAATTCCATGTGCATTTCCATATAACTAAGCCTCCTTGTATCGATCTACACCAAGATGTGGCACATAAGAATTGTTACAAGATGGTACAGTCATGCAAGCGAAATCCTCCATATAGAAATGGAAAACAAACATTGTCCAATACAACTAGGCACGGAAGTTCCCCAGATTGGAAACTCCATAGACGAAAGAGTGTGCATACAAGGGATTTCATATAGAAACGAGGCAGATACCAAGTGTACAAATTATGATGGACATATACAATTGCATATGGAATGTTAATCAAAATCACAAGACGCAAACCACTCTACTACTCTCGGAATTCAATTCACAATTTAGAACATTAATCACCAACATGCAATGAGAAATAACACACATGCACACAACATTTCTTCCGAGGAAAAAAATCTGCTAAAAAAATCTGCTAAAAACCCCAATGCCTCCTTACATTAATGTGATCAATAGAGATGTATTACAATTCCTTTCCTCAACTGAGCACAACTTGCAAGTGAATAACCTATCTTTTTGCTCACTCAGAAGCTCTGACCCAAAATTAGTCAATTTCTGCCTCTTCTTGAGCCCCTATTTCCTTTGTAATTTGAGAAATTAGGCCCCTATTATTTAGGAATTTCTCCAAAATGGATTGCACAATTCCCAAGGCCAATCATCTGATTTCATGCAACATTTGTACACTCAAGGCTAGTTTATAACTGATGTTACACTGCCTTGGAATCTCCACAACAACTGGGGAACTCGAATTCTCTGCATACACTAGCTATTTTGGGTTGATTGACCAGTTAACTGGATGATCACTGAGTTTGACTTAAGTCCCACTGTTTAACTGACCTTCCACTAGTACCTCCAATAGTTATAACTATTTTAACTGAAAACAATTCGAGATAACTTACCTTGACTGCTATAATTAGCAATTATGCATGCTTAACTGAATTGTAACACCTCCAACTCAAATTTACTGACCTAACTAAATGACAAGATCCATGTCACCTAAATTAACTACATCCAAGTTGTTTTCTTATGTGGAAATTCAAATTTTCTCAATTTAATCAAGGAAAAATCAAATTGAGAATTTATTGTTGCATTTTTCAACACTCCCTCACAACAAGAAATGGATTATCAACCACCCCTGTCTTGCACATGTGGAACTCAACTTCCCTCTTGACAAGGCCTTTTTAAAAATGTCAACATCTTGTTCCTCTATCAGAATGTACTGAAGCAACATTATCCACTTATGTACACAATCATGTAAATAGTGATACCATATATCTATATGCTTGGATGGACCATGAAATACAAGATTCTTAGAGAGCTTGATGCAACTCTGATTATCACAGTAGATCATAGTTGGATCCATCATTTGACCAAACAGTCCCACAAGTATATTTCTCAACAAGATCGCCTTACATGCTGCTTGACTTATAGCCATGTATTATGCTTCTGCTACGCTGAGTGCCATAGATCTTTGCTTCCTAACGTACCAGGAAAATACTGTGGACCCAACAAAGAAAATTCCACTTGATGTACTTTTTTGGTCTAATGGACTCCCCGCCCAATTTGCATCTGTGAAGCCACAAAACTTCACTCCCTCAGTCCTTTTGTACCATATTTCAAACTGGGTAGTGCATCTGAGGTATCGTAAAACATGCTTAGCTTCCTTCCAAAACAATTTGGTTGGCCTAACCATATCTTTGCTCAATTAGTTGACTGCATAACACATATCTGGTCGTCTGTTCACAAGGTACATTAGTGAACCCACTAGCTATGAATAAATGGTAGCATCCACTTCCTCACCTAAAGCGCATTCTCCTTCCTCTAGTTGATCGCTAAAGTTATCTCCATGTGGAATATTTGCAATATCTCATTTGCATATTTGCCTTGAGAGACAAGCAGTTCCCCATCGACTTGCCATACTTCCAAATCAAGGAAGTAGTGCATGAGACCCATGTCCTTCATTTCAAATTCTCTTGCAAGGTCCTCCTTGCAAGATTTGATCAACTTCTCATCACCAATTAAAATTAAATCATCAACATACAAGAAAATAATAAGTAATTTACCTTCTACTAAGATATGATAGAGGTTTGCATCTGCCTCAATTTTGGTGAAGCCCAAACTGGTGAGATAGCTATCGATCATAGTGTACGAAACATGGGGTGCTTGTTTGATACCATACGATGCTCGCTTGAGTATACACATGTGAGACTCTTGATCAAAAGTCTCAAAACATTTTTGTTGCTTGATATACACCTCCTCCCGAATAACACCATTGAGAATTTTTTTTTTCACATCCATCTGGTGGATCTTCCACCCCATCTGCGCAACCAGAGAAAGAATAAATCTAAAGGATGAGTACCTTGATACGAGAGGAATGGTTTCCTCATAGACAATTCCTTCAACTTGAAGTACCCCTTGGCCACAAATTCACCCTTATACTTCTCTATGCTTTCATCTGTTGCTTGCTTAGCCTTGAAGATCCATCTCAAACCCATAACTGATTTATCTGCTCATCTTGGGACCACTTCCCAAACACTGTTCCTTACGATGGATTTGTATTCCTCCACAAATGCATCAACCCATACAGCTTTCTCTACATCTTCCTCAAATGAGGATGGCTTAGTCTCTACAATCTCAGTCATTAGAGCCATATATCTAGTGTACTAATTAGGTGACATTCTCTGCGTATGAAATTTTGAAAGAGCACCCAGATTCTCCCTCACATCTTGCATAAGTCTCTCAGCTTCCCTATTTTTTTTTGCCTTCTCTGGATGGTTCTGCATGAGTGGTTCTCTCCAATCTCTTCTCCTCAATTTGTGGTTT
>APFE030210808.1:0-11790 GCA_000404065.3 Pinus taeda
ATTCTCCTCCCTTTTTGGGGGCGAGAACTGTTGGTACAGCACATGGGCTCAAACTTTCTCTGATTAATCCTTTATCCAATAGCTCTTGCACCTGTTTTATGATTTCTTCATTATCCTTGGGGCTCATTCTGTAAGCTGCCTTATTCGGTAAGCTGGCTCCTGGTATGAAATCAATGTGGTGACTAATGCTCCGCTTGGGAGGTAACTTATCCGGCAAGTCGTCTACTACTATATCTGTAAACTCTTCTAACATATGCTGTATTTCTACAGGAAAATCTGTGATTTCTGTGTGTAACAAAACTGTCCTAGTCCTTCTTACTACAGAAAAATTCATCTCACTGTTTTCAACTTGTTTCAAAATTTGTTTTCCGTTCATAAGTAATGCCTTTGGTTCATTTCCTTCAACTGCCTCTTTCTCCTCTCTGATAGGCACAAGGGTATGTTTAACCCCGTCTTTTTCAAACTTATAACAATTCAATACCCCATCATGTATCACTTTTCTGTCATACTGCCAAGGTCTGCCCAACAAAATGTGGCACACATCCATTGACATAATGTCGCAAACAATTTTGTCTTTATAACGCCCTATCTGGAATTCCACTTCACTCTGTTCATCCACCAGCAATTGGTGTCCTTTCTGTAACCACGAAACTCGATATGGAGTGGGGTGTTTCAGACGTTTCAGCCCCAACTTCTCCACCATCTCGACTGACACTAGATTGTCAGTACTTCCGCTATCAATTATCATTTTACAGCACTTACCTTGCGTCTTACAAATTGTTCTGAACAGAGCTTTCTGTTGCGTCTGTTCAATACTGTCATCAACTGGCTTCACCAACACCTTGTGCAGCACTAAAGCTTCTCCTGTCTCTGGGGAATTTTCTGCCTCTTGAGGAGGTGCTGCTGCTTCCTCTGGTTGTGCCATATATGCGCCTCACTGTCCAGTGGAATCGGTCTCTGGGCACTCAAAAGAGCGGTGCCCCCACTTGTGGCATCTATAACACTGGTATCCAGTTCCCCTTCCACGACCAGTTCCTCTACCACACTGAAACGATCTGCCACCCCTCGTTCCATCTCCTTTCTCTGCTGTTCCCGAAGTCTTCAAACTGCTGGCTTCCTCGCTGTTGCTGGCAGTTCGGCCCCTACCATAGGACTGGCCTCTTCCCCTGTTAGACCCACGTCCTCTCCGGGCATTCTGTCTTCGGTTAAGCTTTTCTTCTGCTTTAACTGCACTCTGATATGCCTCCTCCGTATTGTTGGGAGACAAAATACTTATTTCGTCTAAAATTTCCATCCTCAGCCCATTCACATATCTAGTTGTCCTCTCTGCTGTATCCTCTGTATATCCTGCTCGCAAGTTTACTCGATAAAATTCCTCCGTATATTCCTTCACTGTCAGACCTCTCTGTCTCAAATTCTGAACTTGCCTATGTAACGCAATCTGGTAATCTCTTGGTAGAAATCTGCCCTTCAATTTAGCTACCATCCTTTCCCAGGTCTTTATCGGAGGCTTGTTCAACCTCTTCCTCTCATTCTGGACATTATCCCACCAGAGGGTTGCGTGTCCTTTCAGCTTTGTTGCTGCAAACTTTACTCTATGGTCTTCACTAATTTCTTCGCATTCAAAGTACTTGTCCATCTCGCTAATCCAATCTAATACTACATCAATCGATAAATTGCCATCATAGGTTGGTAATTCTGGTTTTGGTTTACTATTTGACAGTAATACAGACTTCAACAGTCTTACTTCTGGTGAGTCACCTTCAGCCCCATTTGCTGGTGCTTCCACTTCTTCGTCACTCACATCACCTAACTCTGGATCTCTCCTTCTGCCTGCCTCTACTACTTCTAATTGAGCAGTAAGAATTCTGAGTTCTTCTCTCAACGCCTCATCTGCCATCCTACGGGCACCTCTGCCTCGTCCTCGTCTGCCTATATCCATTTCTCCCAAATCTTTTCAACTCAACTTGCTCTGATACCACTCTGATGGGACCCAGCCCACTCTATCGTTACACTTTACACTTTGAATGTGCCACTTGGGCGCTTACGTGGTTGTACTTGGTATTGGTCTTTCCCGCGCTCAATAGTTGGTAGTTGAACATTAATTGCTGGAGTAAATACACAGTCCTTCCGCCTTGGTAACCGGTATTACCCTAACCCTAATTCAGTTTCTCGATTATTCTTGTCATTCTTGCTGCCGTTCTGAGGGTTTCAAGCTCTACGCGATGAATTTGTTTCAATGGCGTTGTATTCGGTTTCTGCTGGTTCTGAGTCACAATTTCATAGTCGTGGGTTGATTGTATGCTGGCTTTGGTTGCGGATGGAGGCTTCCTTTGCACATTTGCCTGCTTGTTCTCCTATATGCATTGACTGTGTTCGGCTCTGGGTGTTCTCTGTAAACTCTGGTAAGTCGTTTGCTTGCTTGGTTACTCTGTTTTAAATGAATAAATTCAAGTTCTGGTTCCGGCCATATTTGCTGTGACTGTTAGTTGTTTTAACGTTGGTGCTCGACTGGTTCTACTCCTTCTCTGTGTGTGCTGTTATACTTATGGTCTTTGGCTCTCGTATATATCTTGGCAATGATTCTTGGATTATGAATGCTGGTGATGCTCTGCTGTTCGGACAGGAACAATGGCGACGTTTGTCCAACCTCTGCTACAGGTATTTGATTGTTCTCTGTTTCAATATTTACTCCCTTTTCGTTTTGGGTCTAAACCCAACCACTCCTCTGGTCTTTCAGCTTGCTATGGCATCCTCTGGTTCAATTTTATGGTCACTCCTCACGCGGTCTCCAGGTGAGGTTTCCTTTCCCGTTTGCCTTTATTTCTAATACGCTGGTTTTGTTTTTCTGTCGAGGGTTTCGTTCTTCCTGGTTCTGTTGAACCCTGACTTGTCTCTTTTGTTCGGTTGTAGGTCTTCTACAGTGGCCTGGAGGGCGCACGTCTCCGTCTCCAGAAATGTTTGTTAGCGTGAAAGTTGGTAGGCCTGGAACCTATTTAGCTAGCCTGTCTCGAGGTCTCTATTATGTGTATGGTTCGCTTGTTACTTTATTGTTTGAGCCTGGTGGTTTTCATGTCCGCCGTCGTTTGTCTGGGATGTGTTCACTGTTGCAATGCGGCTTCAACGACTCTGGTTTTGTGTCTGTAGTCAAACCCTAACGAGGGTTTTGTCTTTCTGTTGTCTGTAGTTAAACCCTAACGAGGGTTTCTTCTTTCTGTTGTCTATCTGTAACGGCTGAGCGAACTTTGATCTGATTTTGGTTATAACAATCTTTGTAATCCTTAAGGGACCTCCACTCTTTGGTTTTCGACTATGTCGTAATGTTTCTGAGTAATACAAATGTAACTGTTCTTTTTAATGAAAGGAAAAGGAAATGATTTGTTGGGTACCTGTAGCCTTCGTTTATCATTGTACTTCGTCGCTGGCGTTTGGTTCTTGTACTGGATTAGTTGCTTGCGTGCTGGTCTCGATTTCGTAATTATGATTCTTCAACTATACTCCTGTGTGCTTGTTTGGCAACGGTTTCGGATACAGTTCATATTCGTTCAGCAATCATAATGTTACATTTAATTTACAGAAATATAAAATCTCAATTATCATGTGTGAGAGATCAATTCCATAATTTAGGAGTTAATAGATGGATAGTATTCTTCAGGTACTTTTGAATGCTTTGATGATTTTATTCTTCAATTTCTCAACTTATTCTCTACTTGAAAAAAAAAAGACCCTTTCTTTACATGGATGTTTTGCTTTTATAGCCTCTGTATTCAGTTAAGGCTTGCAGTTTGTCTCTTTCTGTTACAAAATCAGTTACATGCTTCTGTTCCTATTTGTAACTGTAACTGTTTAAATATTTTAAGACTTGTAAAAGCAATTAATAGTTATTTTTCCTAATTACAGAAACTACCCTTCAATTGACAATGAAACTAACAGTAATCTTATCTGGAAAGTAAATCATTTAACTGTTTCTGACTTGTAAAATAAAATAAAAAGAAAAATTATTTTCAGCAGAATTTAACAATTCGGTGTCCCACTCGTGAACCTGGTTGGAGTCTTTCTGCCTCGTCACTGTGAGCTGGATGCTCCTGCATCAATTAAAATGTTTTTTTTTATTATTAATATATTTTTAAGTATATGTGAATATTAATTCATATTAAAATATTTTATTGATAATCTACATTGAATATTTTTTATATATAACATTAAAATATTTTATTTTAACATTTTTTTCGATATATAGATACATATGAAGTTGATATCGACATAAATTATTTAACATTGATCTTCAAATAGTTTATTTAAATTTCTTGTTGAAATACTTTTTGAAAAGTATAAGATTTAAACATCTTACTCGCACATTTTTTTACTTCTAATTACTTTACAACATATTAATTTTTTTTGTTATAGCCCACATTATTTTTTTATTTAAAACCTAATTTTTATTTTTTCTTTTTCTTTTAAAGTGAATGGATGGATGGACAAATTTACACATCCCTTCATACTGGGTTGTAAAATAAGCCTCTCACGTTAACATATTATATATATTTGCTTTATAAAAATAGTTATAAATTGATTTAATGAAAAATAAAAATTAATTAAAAAGAAACAAATAACTAACATTTTATATGTGAAATAAATTTTCCTAAATTGTTATTAATAGTATACTATAAGTATTTACTTATTTACATTTTGAAAAGTTGGAAATAAGAAAATCGAAAAAGGAAACTAATAATTCTAATTACAAAATGGCCATATAAACATAATCGCGGGCAGGGAAAGTGATAATGGCATCCACATTTATTTCTTAGCATTTTTCAAGTATATTATATTCATGCAGACAAGAATTACGTTGCCTTAACCATCCATAAGATTAATCTTAAAAGAAATATTTTATTCTTAAATAAGAATTGCTGAGTAATGAAAAACATTTCTAATGCAATTAATTTAGAAAAGTAGATATGGCAGAGTGATATGTAATTCTTTTGGTTTGAAGATATTCTTTTAGAAAATGTGATGTTTTTTATTTTGGTTACATAGGAAAGTTGCATGTTCTAAACTGTGTTGAAGGAATACATGTGAGAAACTCTTATTTATAGTTGTGAGTTGTTTTAGAAATATCAATATAGGAATTTTTTTCTTATATGATGTTAAAAAAATAAGTTATGCTTAATTATATGAATGTTTAACAATGTAATGTCTAGTGAGATTAGAAAATAATTTATTAGATAACTTTGTATGTTTTAGAGTATTCATATAGAAAATGTTTTTTTGTTTATGTTGAGTCATCTAGAATAAAGATATAACTAATTATTTAATGCATTAGCATGAATTATGCAACATAAAAATACTTTTTGTATTATATTGGAACAAACTCTAACAACAACCACATAAATCACAAAAAATGAAGATGCAAATATCACAAAAAAAATGAAAATGTAAATTTGGTAGTGTTGTTAAATCTATAGGATAATTAATCCTTTAAGTTGGATCCTTACTCCAATTTGTAAGTTTCAATGTTCATAGCTATGTAACTGTAAAGATAGATTGCGCAATTTGTAAATATCAAAATGTATGAGATGGAGTCTAATAGGTTAAGGGTGAGTCCATTAATTTCAATTGCACTTTCTAGCAAGCTAAGCATGCAAAAATGACCTATGTGCAACCTTATTTGAGGTTTTAAGCCCTCAATCAAGTATTGAAACCTCAATCAAGGGCTTAAATCATTAATCAAGAATTTCAAATTAAAAAAGAGCCACTTATGTCAAAAATACCCTAATCAAGGATTTAAAATCCTGTAATTGATTTATTTCAAATTCCTTAATCAAGGACTTAAAAGTCAAGAATTCTTCCTTATTTTTGTAGTTTTTTATGGTGCTACAACTTCCAATAAATGAAACCCATTCATCTCTTCCATGGAAGGTGGTAGACTTGGTGCTTGTACGTTTCTCATTAAATCCACTAACAATTGTTTTTCCCAAGTAGTTAAAGGCCCTAGAGAAAATGTGTATCTGAAAAATTACACAACCAAAAAGTTATAAAGATATGTATGCTCTCCAAGGATTTTCGAAAGTGTATTTCCAATTTTTCATTTTAAGTAATTGAAGAAAAAAAATATGTTGTAAACGCACATGTATAAACTTCCCTTCCAATATTAATATGTCATCTTAAAAAAAAAAAATCTCAGTTAAAAAAAAACATTACTACATTTTGTCATATATATAAAAGAAAATTATACATTGAACACTAAGTTAGATGTTAGGAACAAGAATCATTTTTTAACTTTTTATAAATTTGCAAGGACACATTTAATAAAATGAAAATTTGACATGTTAAAAGAAATATTATTAAAAAAAAAAAATCATTTAAAAAACAATGCAATTTAAAAGGATTCATCTTGAATTGTCTTGTTAATTTTTTCTATTTGTGTGCATCATTTCAAATGTGAAAATAACCATAACAATTTGCCTTTTAAAAGATACATTTATTTTCTGTATCTCTAATTGTTGTAAACTTTGGATCCATGCATCTGATGTTGCAACAAGAGATTCCACATGAATATGGTTAATTTCCTTGTTAAAGTGTTCTTATAAGCAACCCTTTCTACATACAACTTCTTGTTGTGAAGCTAAATTCATGAAAAATGAATATAGGACAAGATGTTGAGCATATTTGAGATTATTGAAGTTCCACAAGGTAAAAGGGATTAGCTCATCTAGATAATAACATAATCAAGGAGGCTTATAAGTATTCCATTGAGAGAAACACCTTTAAACTAATTGATTCAGAATTTGTTCACTTTATAGAAAAATCGATGTGTTTATATGGTCAACCTTCTAATGGTGGGAAAATTTAGTGCATGCTATATATTCATTAACTATGGTTAAGGAACTATAAAAAATTTAGACAAAATAATAAAGACAACCATTATATTTATTCATAGTTACTAGTAATTTCTAACTTGATGTAAATTGTAGATGGCATGAGAAAAATGTTGTCTTTCTCAATGTAAATTTCCTTCCAATGCACGTGCCTTCATCTCTAAATGTCAATTTCCCTTAAGGGGTACACTTGGAACAACTTCCTTTAAAAGAAAAAAAATGTTAACATCATAAGTAAGTTACGAATTAGCATCTAATCTAAAATATTAAACTCAATCACACCATAAATGATTTCATTGAGTGCCACGTATTAGTGTTGGCACATACATATAAAAAGTAAGAATTTACTATAATTCCATCGTTTTGGATCAATTTACTCTACCATTCTAACCACTGAGACTATTATACCTACTCTAAGGGGAGTCTGGCGCTATTATTGTTATCTTGCGGATCCCAAGTGGATCTACGTGCATATATTCTGAATCTCCTTGTATTTCTTTGGGAATGATTAAAGCCTTGGTGCAAGAAGTGTGAAGATAGGTTCCTTGGTGTGAGGTTTGGAGGGCACCTAGAGACTCCTAAGGGTAGTTGGAAACTATAAGGACATAAGGCTTTGAGACTGTCTAGTCAGCCTATGTTTAAGTCCTAAACGGGTAGTGACACATCCTAATAGAACATGGGTGCAAAGAAAGGGGTGCACTACCTTGGGTTGTGTAAGTTGATGGGAGACAAGAGACTATAAGTTGGAATTTGTCAAAATTTGGTACCTTGGCATGTTACCTTCTTGGTGCTAATTGTGGTCCATTGTTGGATCCACAAAGCCCTTTTCCCTTGTCGAGTTATAACCCCAAACATAGAAAATTAGAATATAAAATTAATTTAATTTAAATATCACCAAAATTTTATATAGAATAATATAAAAGAATCATAAATCTATTTTTTTTTTATAAAATTATGATCAAACATTTTACATTTTTGCATATTAGGCACTATAAGAGTCACCAAGGTGTCTAAACTTTAAGCTAAACTCCAATCCTTAAAATTTTACTTGACCCCAAATTGGTCTGACCCACTACTTAGTGTATTGGATCAATGTGGTTTACATTTGATGAATATGTTTGAGGTATCCGACTAGTCAATTCCAGATAAATTTTCTAATTGATTCTTATTTTTCTTCCATTGTGTTATTTTATACATATGATTATTGCTATGTTTATAGCACATATTTATATTATTATTCTAGTATCATGGTAGCATGCATTAGGTATGTATAGAAGAGAATAATTAAGGTACCATGAGTACTTTGATGAAGGAATTAGATCTGGTATGGTGTCCAAGATATGGGAGCATTGAAAATAAAAGGATTATTATGGAATTTTGGTGGGCATAATTATCCATGGTAGTAAAACAATTGTAAGCCAACTTAAAGAAATATTTTTATTTTTTTTATTTGTGGAGGTAGTAAGGAAACCAAATGGGAAACTAGGGATGTTAAATAATGGTATTAGAGTTATATGGGTTAGAATTTAGCATGCATTAGGAAAATATGTAGGTCACATATGAGATGCTTAATGAAAATTGTCAAGGGCATAATTTGAAGGACATGTTTGGATTCATAGATTATGGGTTGGATTAGCCCAACTATAGTTGAATATAATAACAAGTGAGCCTTAAATGCATAAAATGGTAGTATTGAGGCCAAATTGTGAAGTTACAAAATTAGTCATGGGATAATTTTTTTGAATTTAGAGGGAATACACAAATTCTAGGTAAAATTTGACTCATAAATCACTCATAAATCACTCATAATGATTCAAATATGTTAAATCTATTTGTATAGAAATCAAGTTGAAAATTACAAGATTGAAATTAATAAAGCAAGAGATGTATTTTAGGATATTAAATTTTAAATATCATGGTGATAAAAAAAATTCTAGAAAAATAGGGCATTAACTAATGGTGGAAAATTTGTGAAAATTTGAAATTTGATATTGGTGACATCAATAATGAGGTGGGAGAACCAAGAGGTAGCTAAAGTAAATTAGTGGAGGAGGATAATTAGTTCCATGAGATTAATTTGGAATGAAGAGACCTTATTATTGATTGGGCACATCTAAGCCTGAATTCAATCTAAGTCATAATATCGAATGAATCTGCACCATTAGATATTTTAGAAGAAAAATTGAGCATTATAAAGTGAATATATTTAATCCAAAAACTAATATAAGTTGTCATATTGCAATCATCCACTATTACCATATTGTTCAAAGTAAGGTTAATGTATTATCCAATTGTAACAACCCTGGTCAAAATTCCACGTAATAAAGTTAATAAAGGCAAAATAATAGCCAAGGTGATGGGACATGTATTCCAAGATAAATGTTGGGAAAAACATCTTAGTGTGGGTGTTCATTTAGTTTATTATGGCTAAGAAATTGGCAAAGGAAATGGAAAAGGATTTGGAAAGACATGAGACATTAATTGATATTTTATTTATGAAAATAATGGAAATTAGGAGAAAAGGAAGGTGAAAGGTCATAGGTTGCATGTGAGGAGGAAAGTGAAGGAAAAATAATGAAATTGAAGAAAATAGATGCCTCATTAATAAAAAGGATTATGAGGATCAATTGGTACCTTTTGTCAGTTCATCTTTGGAGCTCTCTCTCTCACTCTTCAACACTTAGAGTTTTTTGGGAGTACTTCAGCTTTGGATCAAGGAAAGAATAGAAGGAAAAGAGGAAGCAAAGATGAAGCAAGGAATAGCAGGATCAAGCAACTACAACAATATTATTTACAGGTATCAATTTTCATGTGTGATTTCTTTGCTAGATTTGGCATGCATGGTACATGCATGTGTATATTTGGTTATCTTGTTGTCATTGTCATGGGTTTTTCTGGGTGTAACAATGTTATTCAGCCTTGCCTTGCCATTTTCGGATAGCCATGGTGTGGTGGGTTCTTTTGTATTTGGTTGAGCTATATTTCCGGATGGTTTCGAAATCAAGTGAGGTGGTCTCTAAAAGAAAGAAAAAATCAGATAGGAATCATTGACCTAAACTAGGATTTCAGTAAAGCCATATTTTTTGTGCCTCGGTGGGGCTAGGAATCCTTGATCGTTGTATGGTGGGATGGACGGTAAATCCTAGAGGCGTGTGTCATTAATCAAGCCTAGGAATCCTTGGCTAGTGAATGGCAGGATATACGGTAAAGCCTAGATGGTGGAGTCTTGATTAGGCCTAGGAATCCTCGACCATTGTATGGTGGGGTATATGGTAAATTCTAGAGACTAGGAGATAAGAAAATTCCTCATGGTGTAGGTTGAGAAATACGGTGGCATTCATGCTTATTTAGGGTCTACTAATCTAGTGGTGATTGTGGTAAAGCCCGAAGAAACCTGATTTGGTTTCATTTTGAGTCCCACATTCATGCTTGGAATATGGCATGGGGATGATTGGTTGAAAGAAAGAATTAGTTCAGCAAATCTATGGTTGGGTGGTTCGTGGAAGCCCATACCTAGTTGGCTTTTGCGTTCATTAATAAGAGCTCTTTCTCCTTGGTATACCATGTGTAAATGTACTGGATTATATGTAGATTTTATGGTTGTTATATCCTTGTATTTTTTTATGTTATATGATGGTTATGAGTATGTTTTATGACAAACTTCATGTATGGCTTGCATCATGTTTTGATTAGTGGATAAAAGTACAATGAATATATGACCTAATCAATGATAATGCAATTATTTTGATATGGAAACAATTCTTATTTTGAATCTCAGATAAGTATGAGACCCTTATGCTCAAATATGATGTTATGACTTGTAGATTACATATTTGTGACATGTTTGATGAAACTCCTTTCATGGCTAGTAGGGTTCTAGTCAATTCATTGATCAAGTGTTTGAATTAGTACCTTTGTTTCAATTTCATTATCATTTCTAAAAGTTTCATGAAATTCTGGATAGTGGCCTGAATCCTAGCCTTGGAAAAGTGGCACAAAATATGGGGTCGCTGGCTCATAACTAGTTGAAAACATCTACATTCGTTGGCATGCCCATGTTGTGGAAGTGAATGAAAGGCCTCAGTTGCATGCATGGCTTTTCATGGGAGCAACTAGGTGTCCAGATCAATGAAATTTCAAGTTTCCTCAGGCGTTGGTCACCTGGAAGGGTTGGTTGGCTCCTAAAGCTTTTGTAGCATGTGTGGAAGGTCATAATTGTTTTGTTTTGTAGAAATTTTGAATAATGACACATATTCACAAATATTATCTCGATTATACTCTATTGCGGAATACATGCATAATACATAACCTCCTCTACATTGATCATCAATTTACAGAAGCAGAAACAATAACATGCGCACATAGAAGCATCAATCACACATATCAACACAGTATTTTCCCAGGGAAAGCATCTCGCTAAAAGCCCCAACTATCTGTATATTATATTGATTGAGAACATGTAACAATACATATTACAACACTCCTCACAAGTACTCAGTACTATCTCCACCTGTTACACACAATATAGCTCAGATCTGATCTCCAAATCTCCCCTGCTGCTTGCCTGCCTCCACTGTGCAATCCTGCAAGAGAATGAATGATAATGGCTCAAGAAAACTCGTATTTACTTGGAAAAATCACGTGAGCACAAGCTACAATTTCCCTTGGCCTCATTGGCATTACTCAATCCGTTGCATGTGCAAATCTCATGCACAATTGATAGTCACAACTCACCCTTTCACTTATCTCTAACACTTGTCTCCATTGAACTGTCCATGCACTGAGTTAACTGATGTATTCTTTAGTTGCATTATGAGTTAATAATTAGTGAATCAATTAATAACTAATTCACACAACTCATCACTTAGTCTATTGGCCAGTTAGACTAAATACAACTAGTTCAACTAAGTCA
>APFE030210808.1:11983-65871 GCA_000404065.3 Pinus taeda
CATGCATCTTGAACCTTAAGAGCATACAGGTTCTTGACCCGTGAACCAATTTGCTTCACCTGTCTAGTGATGATGTGTCTAAGGAAAACCTTTCCCTCTCTGAAGACTACATCATAGCCTCTATCTTCCAGCATCGTGATTGACACCAAGTTTCTCTTCAGTCCTGGTACATACTTGACATCGGTCAAGGTAAAGTGAGCTCCATTCTCCCTCTGAAAAATAATCGTGCCTACACTTGAGACACTATACTTCTCATCATTACCCATCCCTATGAGTATCTGAAGATCTTTCTCCTCCAAAGTACTGAACAAACTTTTGTCACCAGTCATGTGGAAAGAAGCTCCACTGTCAAGAAACCAACCACTTCCTATCATGGATGAAACCATGCATGCGAAGAGTGTGAAATACAACTCAAACTATGAAGCAAGTGCCTCACCTTCAGATCCTTCCCCGGATCCCTTCTTGGACTTCTTCTTTGGGCAGTTAGTAGCATAATGGCCCAACTCATGATAACGAAAGCATCTCACCTTCGACTTGTCAACCTTCTTCCCATCATTGGAAGAATTGGATTCGGAAAGAGAAACCTTCCCCTTCCCCTTCTTCATCAGATGCCTTTGATGAATATCTGTCCTTGGTATTCCGCATGATCTCCTCTTGCACAAGATCTGACCAAAGTCTCTCCCATCCTGGCAATTTGTCCCGACCGTTGACAGAGTCCTGATAGGAATGCCAACTCTTCGGAAGACCAAGGATAGCCAAGCTCACTAAGTCCTCATCATCGACAGTCACCCCCACACTTCCCAGCTCATCCTGACATTGGGTGAACTTCGTGAGATACTGGGGCATACTGTCTCCATTCTCACACTCAATGTTTCTGAGTTTTATCCTTGAGCGCCATTCCACCAGCTCAAAACTCAACCGCTTCTGATCTAAAATTCGTGAGAACAAAGTATTTCTCATATAGAGATCGACTGTATGGGCATTCACCGGATATCTCACCTTCCAAAAGAAGGATGAATCCAGAGGCTACCTGGCCCGATTACAGACTCTGCTTGAAGAAATAAAATGTAAACACTTTCTGAATAATAGATCCGATGATCAACTTCGCACTGATATCCTGTAGAACTTTTTCTACAAATCAACCAGCTCTGATACCATGTAGAAATTTTGAATAATATGACACATATTCACAAAGATTATCCCGATTACATACTATTGTGGAATACATGCATAGTACATAACCTCCTATATGTTGATCATCAATTTACAGAAGTAGAAACAGTAACATGCACACATAGAAGCATCAATCACACATATCAACACAGTATTTTCCCGGGGAAAGCATCTCGCTAAAAGCCCCAACTATCTGTATATTATATTGATTGAGAACATGTAACAATACATAGTACAATACTCTTCACAAGTATCCAGCACTATCTCCCCCTGTTACACACAATACATCTTAGATCTGATCTCCAAATATCCTCCGCTGCTTGCCTGCCTCCACTGCACAATACCTGCTTGAGAATGAATGAATCCAAACTCGTTCCAAGTTCTATTTACCTTGGAAAATCACTCACACTGGAAATCACGTGAGCAGAGGCTATATCACTGAGCATCTACTGCGCAATTCTCATGGGCATACTCAATCCATTGATTGTGCAAGATCTCATGCATAACTGATAGGCACAACTCATCCTTTCACTTACCGCTAACACTTGTCTCCACTGAACTCTCCATGCACTGAGTTAACTGATGTATTCTTCAGTTGCATTATGAGTTAATAATTAGTGAATTTATTAATAACTAATTCACACAACTCATCACTTAGTCTATTGGCTAGTTAGACTAAATACAACTAGTTCAACTAAGTCAAACTAAACACAACTCCATTAACTGCTCATCTAACTCCACAGAACTCAACCACTTGAGTTCTAACTGAAGTCCTTCATGCAATAGCTCAGTAAACCCATAAGTAACCATGTGATTCCTTCAGGAAGTTGCAAGTGCCACATCTGTAGCTCCAACTGAAGTGCTCCAAGAGAATAAGATAAAGTTTAGAGTCCAAATATTACTAAGGGCTAATAATATTTGATTTTTTCTATTTTTACTTGACAGTCTAAAAATAGACTCTGATCACACCATTGTGATTCAAAAATAGAAGTCCATCTATTTTTCCCAACATGACCAATCATCCATAAACATCATCCTGCAACTCATAGACATGATCCATATGTCTAAAAATAGACAGTCTAAAAATAGACTTTGCGCCAAAACTTGCCTGCGGGACCACTTAGTGAAAGCGACTCCTTTCCACTAAGCTCCATCATCTTGTTGCATTCTCAACAAGCATTTCTTGTTGCACACTTTTCAACATGTTTCGTTGGTTCCACTTCCTTAAGTTTACATTGGGAGTGTAATAACATCATAGTAGCATCTCATAACATGTTTACCCCAACACACCAGTTAAATTGGGTAAATGTGGGAGGAGGGTGTTACAAAGTGGTATCAGAGCATGGTTCACACCTTGGATTTGATGGGTGATGTGTTAGTCATGCATTCATGTCAGTTGCACATATGTATTCTTTATTCTTGTGGTATACATACTTGTTGTGTATGCATGGTGTTGGTCATGGTTTCATTTGTGTCGCCATGTGAAAGTTGATGGTGTTGTTACTAGATATGTTCATCATAAGTGTATGTCAGTCATGCAGTGGTTATACATGTCATCGTTTATATGTTGTTATGTATACATTGATATGGTTGTAGTTGTCATGCATGAGGTCATGGTATGTGGTAAGCATGGTAATGCATTGATAACTAGATAATGGTTGAATGATGATTATATGTTGTTATGATTATGATTACACATGTATCTTTCTAATCTAGTCAATCTTGCAGATGAGATATCCTCCCCTGAACTACACTAAGGTATGTTGTTTATGTTATGTTTGGTTTTAGCTAGCTTTGTATACTTGCAGGAAAAAGATCAAAGATGACTAGAAATATGGTAGACTACAGTTCACGACACTCTCCCTATGGATCACATGAGCAGTGTGGTGTTGGGAACTCTTCTGACTTAGCAAACACATTCATAAGATTGAAGGCAAAAATAAGAACTTTCAAGGTAGATAATGATAGGATCATTTAGGCATAGGAGAAACAAGCATAATTCAATGCAGTCATCATTCATAGTTTGTTAGAATTGCATAGACAAGGACCACTCCAGATTAACCATGGGCAGGAGGACAGGACACATGGGGCATATTACAATAGATCTCATGGTGGGAAAAAATCGGATAGAGATGAAATGTTAAGAGATGGCAGGCCCTTGGGTACTCCAGATAGGAGAGGTGATGGACATAGGTTCTATTCTAGTTCTGGTTTTCTGATAGGCACTATGATCATCATCATTATCATCCGTATAGGAGGAGTGACAGGGGATATTTTCGAGATGAGTTCAAGAAAGAAAGTCACCTACCTTTGATGGAGATTTGAAGAAATCGGAGTATGCAGAAGCATGACGGGATGAACAAATTCTTTGAGTTTCATGATTACACAATGAATATGAAGGCAAAAATAGCTATCTTAAGCCTTAAAGGGAAAATATACATCTGGTGGGAAGATGTGAAGCGGGTTAGAGACATCAGAACATAAGAGTTGAGTTGGCATGAATTCAAGAGAATTTTCAGGAATAAGTACATATCAGAGAGGTACTACTATAACATAGCCAAGGAATTCTATGAGCTAATGATGGGATCAATGACAAGAGTATACAACCAAGTTCTTGGACTTATTGAGGTATGTACCACATGTTAAATATGAGAAGGTCAAAGTTCAAAGATTTTTCAGTGGATTACCATTAGAATTTGGAGATCTTATTGAGTATGATTAACCTCATTCGCTTGAGGAAATTATTCGGAATTTAAATAATTGTTATGAGCTGTCAAAGTGCAAGATAAAATATCAACAAGGTTGCAAAGGGAAAGGCAAAGCTAAAGGTAAATGGTAGCAAAAAAGAAAAATGCCTAAGGATGCAGGTGAGAAAGAGAATGCTACACCTTACAAGAAGTTTAATGGGTCACAACTTGGAGGGTAACAAAATAAAGGTGATGGTATAGGATGGTTGTAGTGTTGGACATGTGGTAAGGAGCACCTTAAGATGGATTATTTGCAGAATTAGGGTGGTAGACCTCATATTTACAATGCACAGGAAGCACAAACAGTTGGGGATGTTGGGCAAAGCATTACTTAGATTTATGCAATGTTTGATAATAAGCACGTAGAGCACCAAGAAACTATTATTGAGATGGATGATAATATTTTTGATCAAGTTGTTTCCATTTTGATTGAACGTGGATCTAATTATAGTTATGTTAGTCCTAACCTGGTGGATAAGTGTGGTTTGAATAAAGAAGTGCACACATAATCTTGGTTAGTTTAGTTCGCTATAGGTACAAAGAAGAGACTATATCACTGGGAAAGAGCTTGTGCATTTGAGTTGAATGGTATGCCTACCTCAACACATTTGGATGCATTTCTATTGGGATCATATAGTATGATTTTGGGTATGGACTAGTTGTATCTTCACAGGACTAAAGTGGATTGTTTTGACAAGGCTATTGGGTATTTGGATGACAATAGAGAATAGAGAATCTTGTAGAGTGTTGATAGCATTGGACCCACCAACATGTAAGGGGATCTCCCCGGTAATAAGTCCCAATTATACCTCAGACTTTTTGGTGTAGCAGTCCCAGCAATGGGTCATATGGTAATGCCTTGACCGCAATTTCGTACAGAGGCAAGTAATATAACTCTGTTGGTAGCAAGGGTGTGACAGCTGCAGCAAGACAAGGAAGGTGCATGAGAGGTTCTAACACACTGAGGGTGAGGTGAGTACGCCCTGTTAGCACCTAAATCCGCCTTAGGCTGAAGGAAGGAAAAATTCAGGGTAACCACAAACCACGCTAAGTCTGGTAGCTGGCCCTACCAGAACAGGAGAGGGCTCTCTCTGAGTCACGCTCAGTGAATAAACAAACGATATGGTCTGAGATGACTTACAATGAAATATTGATTTAGGCTAGTAAATGAATATGGAAACAAGAAACAAATTTTTGATAAATGACTGAGTGTCTGGGATATATGGGACCAACGAATAGCATGAGCAGAGAATTTAACACAAAGGCACATATTACTTCGTGAGGCAAGACAGGCGGAAAGTCTAGCAATTAAGTTTGAAGTAATGCGGAATGGAAAGATTGTTTAGGAGGGTGAAAAGGGCATGAACACATGAATCCTTTTCAATAGAAGAAGAACACATAACATGAAACTTTCCTACAGGCAGAGCAATAAACATGAATTCCACCTTATCTAACTTAGAAAATTTCACCGGAAATGAATATGAATGAACTGTCAAACATAACGAAATACATATGAAACATAAAGAGAACACATTTTCTACACTCACAACCACATGAATCTCATGAAACAGAGCTGCTGCCTTTCATCAATCCTCTATCAAAATATACAATGAAGAGCTGAGTTTCTCTCCCACAGTCTCCCAGAAATTACAACCAACCCTTTGCAAATGGTTTGCATACAATAAATAGACTATGCCATGAGGAAATAGAACGACCAAGAGTTGGGGAGTTTTTTGAATCATTACAAAGTGGAAGTGGAAAGCCAACCATTAGTTACAGGTGCATTGATACAAAAATGACAAATGGCTTGGGTGACTGCTCGCCTTCCTTGGCCACTTCGATAGAAGCCCACCTTTAGTGAAAATACTTTAAATTTTTCCTTCAGACTCCTTATCTGAGCCTTTGAACTCATGTTTTGTTCCTTGTAGTGATAAACCATAAACCTTAGTATGGTTTTGTTCTTGTCGGCCTTCTCTAGCAGTCTCTCAAGGTGGATGTTGATACGCTTGATCCAAGACTCTCGGTCATTGTTAATCTCTTGCTCTAATAGAGTGAGCTCAATCCGCACCAGTAATTCACGGCGCTTTTTACAAAAGGATTTGGTCAAAACTTGGGCTTTAAGCCCCAAAACCTACCTTGGGGGGATTCCATGCCCAACAGGCCCCCAACACAAACATTGTGACTCGACCTCGAGTCACTCTGTCGGCACAGAGATCTTTGCAAGGAGTCCTTCCAACTCTGCTCAAACTGCGGCAAGGTCGACAACACACTAAGTTGTTTCCTGCTGGATCTGCTGCATGCATTATTCTGAGACCATGGTGTCAAAAATTCTTCTCTACATCTATGCTTGTATCCCCTGCATGTGTTTATAGTATTGTTCCTTCTTTCAGATCCTTGGAGTGCGAAGACTCTGCTTCTGCCAGCTTGTCAGATAGCTGGACCACCCGTGTAAGAATTTAATCGGCTGCCATTCACTTTGCTTGGGAAAGGCTCTCCATTTAGTTTGGCTAGCTGTACCGCACCTCTATCTGTGACCTCCTTAACAACGTATGGTCCCAGCCAATGCATTCTGAACTTTCCCAAGAATTTATCAAACTTACTGTCATACAACATCACTAAATCATTTACCTTGAAGGTGTGCAACTTAATATGGCGATCATGCCAGGCCTTCTCACACTGCTTTTGCACCTGCTGATGAAAGCCAATGAGGAACGATTCCTCCTCAAGTTCTTCCAACTACACAAGCCTTTCTTTCAAGGCTTCGTGGTCCGTCATACCTGTGAGCACTATTAAGCACAGACTAGGCATTGGCATGACAACTTCCACACCATAAACCAACCAGAAATGTGTCTGTCCCATCAGTTTCTTGCATGTTGTCCTATAAGCCCATAGTACTACGGGTATGCGCAGGTCCCAATTGCTTTGCTGCACGTTTCATACTTTGGTTAGCATAGTCTCTAGTATTTTGTTGAATGATTCTACTGTCCCATTAGATTGTGGGTGATACGGTGTGCTTTTCTGATGATACACCTAGAACTCTTCTATTAGCGCATTGACGGTTTCATTTAGGAAATTTGTACAGCGGTCACTTATTAAGATTTTCAGACAGCTAAATCAAGTCAACATGTGTTCAAAAAAAAATTCACAGCTATGGCGGCTGTGTAGTCTTTGACCGGCTACACTTCCGCTCAACGAGTCAAGTACTCTATTGTGGTGATAATGTATCACACGCCTCTTTTTCCCTAAGGTTTGATAGGTCCTACAAATTTGATTGCCCACTTTTCAAAGGGCTGCAACGTCATTTGTGGATTCAAAGGCATCTCGTCCCTCCACGATGGTTTACCTATCCTTTGACATATATCACAAGCCTTACAGTGTGCTTTTGAATCCTAATGAAGGGTTGGCCACTACAACCCTATGCGGAGAATCTTTTGCACAGTTGCTCATCTTGCATAGTGTCCTCCTACAACACCCTCATGTGCTTCCACAAGGATCTGACTTCGTTCAAATTTAGGTACGTACCTTTGAAGTATCTCATCATTTCCCATTTTGTATAGGCACCCTGCGATGACAGAAAAAACAGCCACGTACACCACTAGTTCCTTCTTCTGCTAGATGGGGTATTCCTTTGGTGTAGTTGTTGTTGTTAGAAAGTGGATGATATCTTCAAAGTTTCCGTCCGCTACACGCACAACAAAGAGTTGTGTGTCAGGTAATCTTTCCTCCAAAATAGTAGGTTCCTCTCCCGTCTCAATACGTGATAAGTGATCTGATCCCGCATTTAGGCATCCAGGATTCACCATGATCTCAAAGTCATATTCTTGGAACAATAGTAGCCACCTACATATGTGCCCCTAACACAGTATTTTTGACCAAGTATTTTAGCGTGGAATGGTCTGTATACCTCTTGAAATGTCCCCCTAGCAGATAGTGTTGGTATTTTTTAAGCACATATACCATAGCCAACCCCTCGCGTTCGGTTGTGGAATATTTCTTTTCTACTTTAGACAATCTGTGACTTGCAAATGCGATAGGGTGGTCCAAGCCCTCTCCACCTTCTTGAGTTAGCACTTCTCCCAGTGGTATACATGACACACCAACATGGACATGAAAATCCACTTCCCATTTTGGGAAGACCAAGATTGGGGCAGAGGCCAATTTCTCTTTTAGTACATCTAGGGTCTTCATGCAATCATATTCCAGAAGAACATGAAATCCTTTTTCAACAACTTTTCCATTTTCGCGGTGATCTAGGCATAGCTTTTGATGAACTTCCTGTAGTACCCTGTATTTCCCAAGGTAGCGTGCAATTGTTTAACACTTCGTAGTGCTTCCAAATTCAGAATTACTACAATCTTTGTGGGGTCTACCATTGGTCCCTGTTTGCAGACCACATGTCCCAACATGTTCCCAAAGGGAATGAGGAACATACACTTTTTGAGATTCAGCACAATTTGGTGTCATCGGCAAGTATCCAACATCAAGTGTAAGCTCGCTACATGGTGCTTAACCAATCCAAATATAGTCCAATCATCCAGATAGACCTACACAAATTTGTGGATATACTCTTTGAAGGCTGCAACAACTATGTGCGAAAAGATGGTCGACGCATTCTTCAACCCAAACGGCAAAACAATGTATTGAAAGCAGCCCCGCTCAGTCGTGAAGGTTGTCTTGCTCCTATCTTCTGACGCGATTTTGATCTAGTGGTATCCTGAGAACCCATCAATAAAATAATATGCTTCTTGCCTGCCGACATTTTCTAATACTTCATCTATGAACAGAGTTGGGAATGGGTTGTGAAAATAGGCATCATTCAATTTCCTGAGGTCCACGCATATTATTATCTCACCCTTCTGCTTCTTCTCCTACACTATCATAGGGCTTACCCAGTCAGATTCTTCCACAGGCTGAATGATTCTAGCTACGAGCATTTTTTCTAGTTCTACGCGAACATTTTCCTTGTACTTTGGATTCAAGCGGTAAGGTCTATGATTAACTAGCTTTGCATCGGGTTTTAGGGTGATCTTCATCATCCCTAAATCACCAACGATCCCTTTTAATTCCATGATCTTGGTCAGGAATAAGTCTTGGTACTCATGGAGTAACTCAGCAACCTTATCCATCGTCACATCATCCCAGTAGTTGCCGAGTGTTGCATACTTCGGTTCAAACTCCGTACCAATGTTTACCTACTTTGTCTTTACCGGTGCGGTTATGTTAGGGTCTTCAATCAATGGCCCTTGAACCTCGCGGTAGCCTTCAATTTCTGGAATTTTAAATTTTTGCGGATCTTCGTCATCTTCTTCAATATTTATGTTGTAACACTCCAGCGCACAGCTCAACTGGGTCGCCCATTCAGGCTGAAGTACTTCCATTGGTTCCTATGGTATTTTTAAAGATAGCTACTTTTATTGCTTGTAGCACATCATCAGCAGTATCCCACCAACTATCCTCAAACATGAAGGTTAACAGGAATCCTTCACGTAGGATATCCCATTCGCTCATACCATGGCAGAGCTCCGTCTCTATATACCAATTCATGGGTATAATATCTAGGGTATGACAGAACAAGTGCACCCACTCAGGTTGTGGCTCTTCCCTATAGATCTTTGTCCATTTTTCAAGGTGTGCACGTGGATCATCCCATCCATCATACTTGTCTTTTAACTGCATTTGAGGCTTCCCAAACTACATGCACATCATCCTTTGGAAATTGCGCCAGTCCTCAAAACTTCTTTGGTGCATACCCCACCACCTCGTGGGCATAGCTCGCAGTACCCATTTTAGAGCATCGAAATGCTGTTGTTCCGGCACTTCTATTTCAAATTTGTTCAGGAAGTCATCCACCTCGCTTAACCCATCATACATATGCAGATATCTTACCTTTGTTGCTATGCAGTGCAATGACCTTGTCATCATGTTATAGTTGAGTGTGGTTACCTTGTGTAACCTGTTCTGCCATTGATCTATCTCCTCGTCAGAATCTGATGTGCAGGAGCTTTCACACTCCCATGAGATTTAGCCATCCGTGATTGGATTTACTTAGTCTTGCTCCCATGCGGTTATCTTGTAGATGCAATCTAGATCATCGTCGTTGTCTTAGTTGCGCAATGGCTCCATGTAGCACGATCCTTCTGCAAGACCTAAAGGTACCACTATGTGTAGAGAATTTTTCTCAAAGATCATCTGCCGCTTCTTTAGATTTATCACTCCATTCATGTCAATGGCCCAATCTATTCCCAATAGTGCGAGGTAAGGATTGTTGTCATCAGCAATCTCTATCACTTCAAAATCTGCTAGTGCGCTTGCTCCTTCGATATCTATTATGATTCCTTGCAATCTCTCCATAGGTAGGATCTTGTGGTGGTTCGCCATTCAGAGTTGGATAGAAGACCATTACAATGCAGGCCTGCCCATGTGCTCCCATGTCTACTTTGGCAGGACACTCACGTCTAATCCTAGATCCAGAATCACTTGGTCCATCTCATATTCCCAAATCTACGCGGTCAATCTCATCTCTCTTCCTATTTGATTCACGTGCTTCCCAAGCTTTCAGACTACACACGGTTCTCCTAGCATGGTCCCAACACATCTAGTTATGAGTTCTTGCAATGCTTTTATGTCCTTGTTGTTGCGCAGTAGCTTCATGCATGTCTCCAAGAACATAGTGAGCATCAATGGGTCCATTTCCTGCTCCAGTCTGTCTTTACTTCCTAACATGGAGGCATCAGCGAAGCTCCTCTTAGCTTCCATGAAAGTCTCCTTAGTGCAATCCAAATCAAATTCTGGTTCCTTAGTTGTAGCCTTGTGAACCTAGGTACTTTCTTTAGGTTGCTTGCCTTTGTCATCTCCTATCGTAATTCTACTTCAAAGCACGATGTTTACGTTAGGGTCTTCCTCGTGCGGCTTAGACCTCATCATTTGCAAGTTTTGAGTTGGGGGAGGTTGGAGAGCTCCTTTATCACATAACCTCACTATCAGTGTGGGACAGTCCTTCTTCTCATGATCAAACAACGTACAATACAAGCATGATGGTCTCATTGGGTTCATAAAATCATGATCATAATGCCCTAGCCCTCCGCAATTGTAACATATCAGCTATCTGTGACCTCTTCCTGGTCCCCCTCTACCTTGGCCTCATCCGCACCCCTAAAATCTAGTGCGTGCCATCCTTGCGTTTTGATCGATGGGCCGTGCTTTGGCCTGAACTCTGTAGGTATGAGTTTGATCCATCATCAGCTCATAACTTCTTCAGGTGTGCTCATCATGTCCTACTTACCTATAGAAATTAGAGAACAACTGCTGTGAATTCTATGTATACTTCTGTAATAGATGGTAGTTATCTATAGCATGCTTTCCTGCTATATGACAAATCGCGCACCACAGTGCAGGCACCGCGCTTGGTCCTGCTTGTGCCTCTGGTCTTAGTGGCATTGGCCCTCCTCCTACAAGGTAATTCTTAAACACCAAGCAGTGGTCCTTGTCGTGCCCCTGACCCTTTCATTTTATGCACCATACCTCATCACACATCTTTGGGTGGGTTGTCCTATCTTGTCTCAAACTTTGCATTTCCAAGCACAAGTTTTTCAACTGCACGTGAATTTGCTAAACTCCCAGGTTGGGATCTTGTATCGGGGTCTCGTTCAATCTCATCACGACCTCCAAGGCCTCGGCCTAAGCTCTTAGCCTCTGTTGCGACAACACATTCCATAGATGTAACATTAACAATGCTACAAACCATTAGCGGTGTTGCCCATCTGTTAATGTCATGTTCGCTTCACGAATTATGCACTTCAATCTTTGATCCAACTCCCATGGGGTCTTGCCTGGTAGCATTGTGATTTCCTTGAATCCAATGATCAACCGTGCCTCTAACTTTGGCTTGCTAAATTATTTTTTTAGCACAACTTGGATATCCATGATCCCCGCATTCAGATTGTCATTGGAATGCTTAATGTACTAGGTCAACACACGATCCTACAGAGCACTAACCAATGTTTCCTTCTTTATATTGTCATCCATGACTCCCTGTGCTTCCCATATAGATTTTATCACAAACCAAAACTGGTCTGGATCTTCATTCCCTACTCCCTTGAACACTGGTAGCTTTATCACGCTTGCCATATTACTTCAGGGTGGCAGAGGTGGTATGGGCAAAGATGGGGGTGAAGACAGTGAAACTGGTAGTGGTGTGGGTGGAGGTGGTATGCACAGAATTTTTCTGCCTTATCAGATTGATTTCACTTCTTGGTGAGACCTTTGTGAGCTCTTCCTTTCCCCCTCGCAGAGGTGAAATCAAGGGGCTAGTCTCTAGTTCTATGCTACCTTCATTTCTGTGGATTATCCCACTTTGTGTAGCCCTAAACAACAATTTATTTGCATAACCCATTTTCCAGATAGTAGCATTTTAATCCAAGCATTCAAATATTTAACATACTTACCTCGTGGTCCCTTGAGGAAGCATCATTCTCCTCGCTATAACTGATTGAAGTATCTACCATGAATTTGGTAATCAATCCTCCTATGATTCGATCGAGCGAGTGATCGACAACATGCACGATCTTCTCTTCCGATGCTTTGATTCTGCACACCAATTCTGGAGTCCACACAATAGGTTTGTTGAGTTTACACCTTCCTTGGTTATCTACTAGCTTCATGATCCACTCGTACAACTCAGTGGGGATGGATGCAAAGAAAATTTTGTGGATCTCTATATATAAGTAGCAGTCTAACCACTCTTCCTTTGATAGTCGTGGATTCCCGTTTTTCTGCACTGTGAACTCGTGAATCCTCCTGTCCAACCAATCTTCAATTCCTTTCTTTGTTGGATTTTAGTGATATGACATCAGAAATCTCTATGCAGATCCCAGGCCTGACAACGGAACCATTTGTTGCCTTTTTTGGGCCTGACCCAGGTTCGGAGTTAATTAGCCAAACAAATCCCTGTACTACTAGCCCTTTCAACAACAATCTGCGGAGCACGAAGTGAGGTCTCACTCGAAGTAGTATGGGAGGGTGTTAGAACCAGGTTTCCGCACCCTTGAGATGTATGAGAGGTTTGACTAGTCTCACTGTTTGTCCCTGTGAACAGGTCACTTCATGCACTTTCCTATTCCTTACACCCTGATACACTGCCTTCACACAGCCCTAACCAGGGATTATGGGGCTTCTGTGCTGCTAGAGCCATGCTATGCACTGTTACCTAAGATCTTACTTCTCTTCCTATACTAGTTAATTACCTTAGCATACTTGGATGTCTTATGTTATAATTAGTTATACAAAACATTCAAATAAGTTTGCACAACATATAAACAATATACTTGCAAATTATACCTGATCATGTATTAGAACAGGGAAAGATGCACATAAATATGGTACACTTTTTCTTTATTGATTCTTTCAACAGTTACAAACTCGACCTGTCCTACGCACTTAGCTACAAGGGTCTGCGCACTTAGCTATGGACTGCTATTCTCTATGCACTCAGCTGTAGAGACTTTCCCTACCCTACAACCCATAGACACACTTTGCACTTAAGCGTAATCACTTAGACTTCTCTTACTCTCCTCTATTCCATCTTAGTTATCCTCTCTACTTAGAGCCTCACTCTATTTATACAATCCCATGGTCTGCGGACCATGGGTAGGTCTATTAAACTAACATTACATTACAAAACAAAGGCAGACAACCCGGTGACTCTATCATAATTTCACACTACGCACCTGTAATTCGCGATGCTTTCTACAAAAGGATTTGGTTAAAACTTGGACTTTAAGCCCCAAAAACTACCTTGGGGGGATTCCATGCCCAACGCTTTTATTATATAAATAAGTGTAAATTCCAATCATACAATACATCCATGTAAACTTGCTAGCCCCATCAGTGAAATGTTACAACCACATCCGCCTGCTCCTCCAAAGAGATGTACTAGCTCTGTGCAGTGGAGAAGCCAAGGCGCATTACAATACTATCCAAGATTTCCTCAAGATAGTCTTTAGAGAAGCTTGGCTAACCAAAAGCCTATACAATGAGTTATGAGGGACTATTTATATCAAAGGCTGTGGTGATCCTTGACATTCCCCTTTGTGACCATTTAACTACCCTCATGACTCTTCACCTACTCTATGACTGTTACATCCACTATTGAGACTTGACTTACACTTGACATGACTCAACGTTACAATGCACATGTACCAATGTGAACAATGGCATGAACAAGCCAAACTAGAAATTATTTTGACTTAGAAAACTATAGAAGTCCAACTGCTTGACATCCCCATGCTAATCAACAGTAACATATTGATGCCAAGATTGGTATTACTTGATAGTGTTCGTGTGTTCCACTATGACATTTGTCTGAAACCTGAAACTTGCCTCCATAACATCTGGGTACATTGCTCGGGCTCCTCTATCCAACTCGTCTGAAAGCATGTGCATCATTTTCTTCAATATGGCCAGACCAACAACATACTTGCACATGATGTCTACACTAATAGGAAAGTCTAGGCTAGTGGTGGTGCGCATCAACTCATCGAAGTACGAGTCAAGATCCTATCGGACCTACTTCTTTGTCTTCATCTAGGTGAGGGTCCCAAGTGATGGGATCACATGTGTGTGCACCACAACATCCATGCTCTTGAATACTTGTGCATGGGAAGCTCGTATGCTAGTGATGAGTTACGATAGGTCCTCATAGTTCCAGATCTGACTCCGGATATGTGCTTGCAGCTTGACTGCATTGGCCTTCATCATCTTTGGCAAGCGAAGTGGGGCTCCCTTGTACTTCAACATCCAAGCTTTCATGTTATCAACAGTAGCATGTATGTTCTTCAAGATGCGTGCTCTTCTCTCACATCGTTGATGCAATCCATGGAGATGGATGATTTCTTGGTGCATGGTACCAATCTTGGAGTACAATTCTCGTAGAACTGTGTCAAGGGAAAATACTTCATCTAGTATTTCCTTCTCTAGTTCAGCTTGGGCGAACATTGTCACCAAATCTCCTCCTTTCTTGGCCACCTATAGTTCCTTCACCATTCTCTCATTCTCAACTATGAGGAAATGAACACTTGAGATAGTGGCTTCGTCATACACTCTAGTTGCATCGGCCAATGATCCAAAATGGATTTTGGATAGAATCCTAAGTCTAAGTGTTCCTCACAGAGGAAAAAATGAAAGTCAAAGGAAGTTCTGGAACTAGCCCCATTACAAAGATTGTCTCATTCTAAATCTATTACAACTTGAATGGGAAAAAATGGACTTAGGAAGCAGAAGTTATCATAAAATGAAACTGCTCTTTATCCTTTGGAAAAAGGGGCAAAATCCCCTAAAAATGGGTCCTAAAAACCCTCTAAGCCTTCAAAATCCAAAAACTATCGCAAAGAAAAACCTTCACAAAATAGCAAAAAACACTATCGGGAGGCAAACACATGAAGAAATAGCGGAAAATAGGCCTATCGAAGGTCAAACCAACTTTGCACAAGAGCCGTCAGATCTGGCCGATCAACTGTCCAGATCTAATCAACATATCACAATTGGTGGTGAAAAGCAAAGGATATCGGAGGCAGACATGCGATAGGACCGGACCGATGTGATGGTTTGATTGCTGAAATCGAAGGATTGGCATCGGTGATGGCATCGGGCTTAAGGTGGGACCCCGAGTCTATGCAATATGCGATTGTGATCGATCACATTGCAATATCACATCAGAGCTACACAAAGGAGCGAGGCCAATATAAATATGGCTTATGACAGCCGGACCCGATAGGGTCGTAGGCGATATGTTATATATTTTGAAATCTGGAAAATGGATTTTTCCTTTGTATTTCGCATTTCTGCCAAATAAATGAATTGCAAAGGAAATGTGCCCGATGTGATGAAACCACACCCAAAAGCATTTATAAATGCCACTCTATTATTTCAAGTCCGATATGAGCCATTTTGTAGGATTTTCAATGTTTTAATGTATTTTTCAAATACAGAGGAAAACCATGGTGTAGGGGTATTTGCGACATGTGATACCGATTAAAGGTAGACCTGACAGGAGTATAGGGCAGATTTATGGATATTTGAAGTCCGATAAACAAAGATTTGGCAGAGTTTTCCCGTGTTTTTAGTGTATTTCTCTGTGTAAATAGAAACACTATTTTTTGGATTTTCAAGGGCCGATGGACCCTTCCATTGAAGAATAGGTGGCCACCTACCCTGAAGACATTATGCCATGATTTCTAACACTCAGAAGGGGGATTTGAGTGGACAGAGGCCGAGAGCCAGAGAGCCCGAGAAGAGGAAATGAAAGGACATTGTGGATTGGATTTAAAGCCACAAAATGACAGAGACAAAGGGAGTTGTTGCAAAAATAAAGAATAAGTAGGCAACACAGAAGCAAAAAACAGAGCCACATAGAGAGAAAGCTAATGTGTAAAGCAGCTGAGGGAGTCTTTGGAGTCACTTGGAGGTCAAATGAAAAGCTAGAGAGCTGAAAGTTGCAGATAAGAAAGAGCCAGAGCCAAGAGTTAGAACCGACAGCCAGAAAGATGAGAGCTTCAAGAGCTAGGGAGAGATGGTGTTTTGAGCCCATTGTTCCTGTGTAAAATAGTGGAGTTGAGCCAAAGAGATTGTAAAAGGACTTTGCCATAATCCCAGAGAGCCTAGTTGAGTTGACTAAAGCTCAAGGAGATGTAGCCCAAGAGTTTTGGGTGAACTCCATATTAAGTTGTTGTCCTATGTGTTTATTATTTGCACTGTTACATGTATTTACATATCAGCACAAGCAACAGATTTTAAAGCATATAACAGTTAAAATAATCATAAGCATACACCTTATTTTCAAGCACATATTTAATTCCGCATTGGTTAATCATAAAGACTTGGGAATATTTAAGCTTTGGAAGTGGGAGAGGTTCTTGTAAGTTAGAAAAGAAGCCTAAGTGCCCCATTTTTAGACCAGGTGGTATTGGAGCCTACGTTTGATTAAACCCACCTTCAAAGGAGGTTATATTAGAATGCTTGATTGACAGAGCAAAGATTGCTTGTCTAAAAGGTGTTTAAACAGTCAGAGGTTGATTGTATGCTTGTTTGCAGACTGACTATTGTTTGAGTTTGCAGAAGTGAAGGGAAAGCTATTGATAGCTCAGTCTAGGGAGGACAAATAGGAAGAAGGGCTGAAGGCATTCTTCTATCCCAAGGGACCTCAAAGAAATCCCTGAAGCACAAGAGGTTTATTGCAAAATATTGCTTAAATAAGCTCTTTATTAATATTGGGTTCTTTGTTCATTGGCATAATGAAAACTTCCTCAAGTGTATCCTCAAATTCCTTCTCCATCACAAGACTTTGTGATGGAGACATGAAGCAAGACTTTTTCATCATGATGGACAAGATGAGAGAAATGTATGAGGATGGAAGAAAGAGCAGCATATTTAGAGAGCAGTTGAATTCCATGAAGGAAGAGAAGCAGTTGCTTTTTGACAGACTACAGGAAATGGAGAGGCAACTTCATATTGCAAATATGAGCTTGAAGAGGATGCATGGGTTGGAGTCACATCTCTTTGTTGCCAAAGAATCCTTGGCAAAGTATCAGCTTGAAGAAGAGGTAAACCATTCCAGTTTGTCTTCAAATTCTTCTGAGAATTCTTATATTGGTTCTTTTGAAAAACATACTAGAGGTATAGGTTCCAAGCTAATGTCCAAGATGGGCTAAGGTATTGTTGAACCAATAATGGATGAGGAAAGGCCTAAGTATTTGGGTCTTGGCTATGGACAGTCTTATGGAGAGAGTTCCAAAGCTGCCATGAAGACCATTAGAATAGATCTAAGGATTTGCATTACATAGTGTGAAGATTGCATTCAAGAGGAATGTAATAGCTTGAAACATCACTTGTAGGATGCAGGTGTCCAGAAGCACACACTTGAACCAGAGATTTGTGGAAACTCTAAAAGAATTGAAGAGATTGAGGGTGTTCCAAAGGGAGCCACTTTTTCAGTTGCTTCACCTCCTCGTGAAGGCAATAAAGGTGAAAAAGGCAAGTATAAATCTGGTTCTAAACATATTCCTTTTGATTTTGCAAAGCATGGTATATTTCCACATAAGCATGGGAGAAGAATTGCATGTTCCTTTTGTGGTTTGGATAACCATCATGTTTCCAGATGTTGGAAGAGAATGGCCACATACAGGAAGCTTTTGAAGGAGAAGAAGTAGAAAGCCAAAGGTCCATTGGACAATGCAAAGCATGTTGTCAAGAGGATGCACATGTTGTACTTACTTCCATAAGCAAGGGAATCTTGTTGAAAGGTGTTGGACTCTGAATCCAATAATGCTTCCACACAAGCTATTGAAAGTGGAAAGAGAAGATGGCAGGAATGGAAAGGAAGTTTCTATGAATGAAGTGTCTCAGGATGATTCACATGTTGATACTGATGCATAAACAAAGGAAAGATCTTGGAACTGGATTGGTAAGAAATGGCTAGAGTTCTTTTCTAATTAAGGTTGCATGTCTATTGATGCATCTATTTTTGTTTCTTTGTTGATGAGATGCAAGTTGTAGGACTTTACCAAGAAGGTGAATGGAAGAAGTTGAGTAGGAGACTCACTTTGTTGCTGCAATATTATATTTCATTTTAGCTTCGAAAGTACAGTGTGCTTCAGTGAAAGTTGGAGGATGAAATGCATGCATAAGCATGATGTGCATGAACAAAGGGATGTTGATGTTTTCCTGGTATTTGAACATGTATGTGTAATTAACTTGAAGGGTTGATTGCTTTGTTGTAAAAATGCATGTAATGCAATATTAACTTGGAAAAAGTTGATATGGTCTCCAAGATGGAGGTAGTAATGAAGTGTTTCGTCTTTTGAAAAAGAGTCCAAATGGTCTTTTTCTACATGCTTGACTTGAAGGGTCATTTGTCTTAAAGGCATGTTTTTTGGGCTTGTTACCTAGTCCATCATTTGTATGTAGATGTAAGACATGTAGGTGTTCACAATATGTTAAATATGTTCTTTTGTTGAAGCAGGAGTTTAGGCCATCCAGTTGTTGCTTGCATTCCTATTATTGTTAACAATTGTTGGTGACATCTTGCCAAACAGGTACAAATGAAAGTTTTGTGGAGCAGATGTACTTCACATTTGTTTGAGCCACCTTGGATCAATGATCAAGGTAGAGAAGCTCAAACTACCTTCTATAACCATTTCAGCAGGAGTTATGTAAGAAGGCAAGGAGGAAGATCATTCTTCCTAGGAAGACTAGCCCATCCAAGAAGGGAAGTGGTCAGAAAATTTGGTTAGAGGAACTATGCAAGGCAAGTGTAGGGAGGCTGAAAGAAGAGGGTGAGTCACTCTCATTTACTGTTCAAATCAGTATATCAGTCTTTTGGAGACCAAAATTTCTTTTAGTGGGAAGGTGTGATCCAAAATGGATTTAGGATAGACTCCTAATTCTAAGTGTTCCTCACAAAGGAAAAAAAGAAAGTCCAAGGAAGTTCCTGGAACTAGCCCCATTGTAGAGATCGTCTCATTCTGAATCTACTACAACTTGAATGGGAAAAAATGGACTTAGGATGTGGAAGCTATCATAAAATGAAGTCGCCCTTTATCCTTTGGAAAAAGGGGCAAAATCCCCTAAAAATGGGTCCTAAAAACCTTCTAAGCCTTCAAAATCCAAAAACTATCACAAAGGAAAACCTTCACAAAATGGCGGAAAACACTATCGGGAAGAAAAAACATGAAGAAATAGCGGAAAACAGGCCTATCAGAGGTCAAGCCAACTTTGCACTGGAGCCATCGGATCTGGCTGACCAACGGTCTAGATCTGATCGGCGTATCTCAATCAACGATGATAGGCGGAGGCTATCAAAGGTAGACATGCGATAGGACCGAGCCGATGCGATGGTGTGATCACCGAAAACAGCGAATTGGTATCAGCGATGGCATGGGGCTTAAGGCGGGACCCTGGGTCTATGCGATATATGATTGTGATCGACCACATCACAATATCACATTGGAGCTACACAAAGGAGTGAGGCTGATATAAATATGGCTTGGGACAACTGGACCTGATAGGGTTATAGGCGATATGTTATATATTTTGAAATCCGGAAAATGAAATTTTCCTTTGTATTTCACATTTCCGCCAAATAAATGAATTGCAAAGGAAATGTGCCCGATGCGATGAAATCAGACCTGAAAGGGTTTATAAATGCCACTGTATATTATTTCAAGTCTAATATGAGCCATTTTGCAAAACTTTCAATGTTTTAATGTATTTTTCAAATACAGAGGAAAACCATGGCACAGGGGTATTTGCGACATGTGATAGTGATTAAAGGCGGACCCGATAGGAGTATAGGGCAGATTTATGGATATTTGAAGTCTGATAAACAGAGATTTGGTAGATTTTTCCCGTGTTTTTAGTGTATTTCTCTGTGTAAACAGAGAACACTATTTTTGGGATTTTCAAAGGCCCGATGGACCCTTCTATTGCAGAACAGGTGGCCACCTCCCCCTAAAGACGTTATGCCATGATTGCTAATGCGTAGAAGGGGGATTCGAGTAGATATAGGCCAAGATCCAGAAAGCCCGAGAAGAGGAAATGAACAGGCAACACCGATTGGCTTAAAGCCACAAAATGACAGAGACAGAGGGAGTTGTTGCAAAAATAAAGAATAAGAAGGTAGCGTAGAAGCAAAAAAAAGAGCCAGAGAGAGCAAAAGCTAATGTGCAGAGTAGCTGAGGGAGTCTTTGGAGTCACCTGGAGGTCAAGTGAAAAGCTAGAGAGCTGAAGGTTCCAGATAAGCAAGAGCCAGAGCCGAGAGCCAGAGTCGAGAGCCAGAAAGACGAGAGCTTCAAGAGCCAGGGAGAGCTAGTGTTCTAAGCCCATTATTCCTATGTAAAACAATGGAGTTGAGTCAAAGAGCTTGTAAAAGGACTTTTCCATAATCCTAGAGAGCCAAGTCGAGTTGACTAAATATCAAGGAGATGTAGCCCAAGAGTTTTGGGTGAAATCCATATTAAGTTGTTGTCCTATGTGTTTATTATTTGCACTATTACATGTATTTACATATCAACAAAAACAACATATTTTAAAGCACATAAATAGTTAAAATAACCATAAGCATACACCTTATTTTCAAGCACATATTTCATTCCACATTGGTTAATCATAAAGACTTGGGAATATTTAAGCTTTGGAAGTGGGAGAGGTTCTTGTAAGTTAGAAAAGAAGCCTATGTGCCCCATTTTCAGATCAGCCAAAGAATTTGGATTCTTGTGCATATCAGTCACAATCACGTGTTCTTCAACTTAGGTAGGAGATGTTTGGTTTTTCAGAGTCGGTACTCTGTGAGATTGCACAACTCTGTGATGCGGTTCATCAAAGGAGATGTTGTGCATATTTGTTTCTGGATGACCACCAAGAATCTCAGTGCCTCCTTGGCCATTTGAGACTTTCTCATCATCTAGATGCATTGACACTGGTGAGTCGACCTATTTGTGGTTAGGCATGAGGTTGGTGTCCTGTTCCAACTCTTGCTACTCCATTTCTACATCCAAATGTTCAAGCACATGTTTTATCTCATGAGAAAATTCTTTCCCCTCTGGGTTCACCCTGTTCTCTTGATGCCAACTATTCGGATGAATCAACTACTTGTACAGGCACTACTTCATCTATCTATACATGATGCACCGCTTGCTATATTCGTTGCTATTGCGCTTCCTTCTCCTGTCAGTGCAACTCTTGTTCTTTTTGGAGTTGCTCCTTCATCTCATGCAACTCCTTCTCTACTTCTTCCATTCTCTTATTATCCCTTTGCCTTTGCACGATGCGCTTGTCGTGCTGCTATCTATTTTCCTGAATAGCCATAGTTGCTTGTTCTACAAGTGGATCTACTCGAAACTTGCAGATTTTCTCCTCCTCCATGTGGTCGAAAATCGTCATATTCCCTTTGTCGTGCACAGGTATGCTTGGCTCTACTGCCTCTACTACTTCTTGTTGGTGCACTCTATGATTTTGTTTCATGCTGCTTTGCTAACCACTCTACGGCGATGTTGACCTGTTCATTGGTTCTAGAGGAATTGTAGCAATACCTCCATGAGTCTTCCTAGGCCCAATGAAATGCCCTATGGATCTAGTTAAACTAAACTCTCATGCAATGGTCCTTCACAATCCAATGTGTGTCATACGGGTTGAAGCTTTGGAGGTCAAACGAGTACTTCTTCATTTGTTTTGCTTTGACATCCACTTACTTGATACTTCAGATCTCATATAATCCAATCTGCAACAAAAGAGTGGGCCAAGGTGCCTTCTTCTTCCGCTATAGTCTAGCTGTCAATCTTGTCAAGATGTGATAAATTACTTCTTGCATTACAAGTACATCCAAGGAAAACTTTGGCAGAACATGCAAAGGCTTCTCCACACTAAAATTCGGATGGAAGTGTCGGACGGTGAGGCATACCAATCTGCAATGCCTAACAATGCCTCCATTGCTTCCTTTGACATGCAGGGTGGATCTTGTTCGAATATCATCCTGTATACTGGGGTGACAAAATGGTCGGAAAACTGTATGATTACTCCTCTGAATCTGGATTTGGACAACAACTTGAAATATGTGTTCACAACAGTCTCCGCCAGTGACCATGCCCAATCCAAGCTTGGGAACTCATGTCGGGCACAGACTGCATCTAGGATGTAGGTGGACATGTAAATCTTTACATGCATACCCTCGGGTGACTGTCGAGCCTTCGTGATTTGTTCCTTTAGTTGATGAGCCAGTATGCCAGACTAGTTGCATGGTCTTCCTTATCTAGCTAGTTGGTCCAATGTGATCACCCAGATCTAAGGAAATGTTTCAGTGCTTTTTTGGCCACTCAGTCAACATGCGAATATGACCAAGTATTGGTACACCTTCCTCAATATCTTTTTCTTGTAGATATGGTTGGGTGTCATCCTGAAATGAGGTAGCTCCTTTACCTAATCCTTTAGAATATCTTTGGAGTTAGCTCTGATGTTGGGAAAGTTGAATGGAGGACTCATGATAGTCACGGGCTCTGACATATGATACATCTCATCATAATCTCATGCCTAGAAGGTTGCAATATTCGTCCCACTAACATTGCTCAAGGTCATCATCTCGTGATTAGTGTGAGAGATGATCCACTAAATCATGTCCGTGCATGGGAACTCGGGGTATCTGCATGCAATCCAGTAGAAGCTGGACTTGTGAATGTTCACATACACCTGATGATCTTCAAGGTCTTCCCCAAAAGTGCCTGTGAATGTTTCATTATCCTCTTGTGACTTCAGTTTGATTTCCTTGTCTAGATACAACTTCATATCTTCATAGATCGGCAGACTAGAGGACACTTGCTCAACTGTTGCTCCAGCTACAACTCCATAAGTGTCATGTGATCCTAATATCTTGGAACCCACTGAGATAGATGAACACCTGAAAGATCTAGAAATAAGAAGCATGCATGGCAAGAAATATGTCAGTGGAAACAAAGCAAATCTGGGGAAGGACACAACACATACCTGGGACATTGGTGAGGTAGATTGTGATTTTCCTGGGAGGCTAGGTGACTGGTAGCCAAAACTATGAAAAATGTAGTCTAGTTTGTCTAGGAGGTAGAACTGGTTCCTGGATCTATGAAATGTGTAATCCAGTTAGGCAGCTGGCTGCTAGGATTGTGCAACGCGTAATTACAGCTGGGAAATCCTACTGGCCCATGGACAAATTTGTGCAATTTCTTCGGCCAAGCAGCCACTGTCCTCCAAAAATGCAGAAAACAATCATGGAGGCTAATGCTAGTTAGGAATGTGCATTTCTAGAAAGGAAGGTGAGCCTTCCTTCCTTATATTACACAATGCATTCTTGGTGAAGGCAGACTCCGGGCCAAGGTTGGCCCGACTTGTTGACAGGAAATTGAAAGAAAATAAGACAGTGAATGCATGGTGACACTAAGTGATAGTAGAAGTGATTGACAGTTCATGCAAAACATGAATGAAAGATTGAACAAATGCATCAACATGCCTATGGGTGAGGCAGTTCGTCGGTTGGGCGAACGTCCGTGCAAAATAGTTTCATGCATGCAACAACAGTGAGATAGCAATGAAAACTGAAATAGAGCTAGGACAAGCTAGTATACATGTAAATGACAACAAGAGTTCAAAGAAATAAAGAAAACAACACTTACACAAGCGAATTCACAAAAAGCAACGGAAATGTTGAAAAAGACAAGTTGAGGCCACTTACTCGTGAATAGTTGAGCGAGATTTGTCAAAGAGTCCTGGATGTATTGTGGGATGTCAAAGCTCCAAGATCAATGTGAATTAATGATCTTTGATGCGTCGAATAAATAATTTTGGTCGCATGCCACAAATCTAGGGAAAAGCAACACTTGGAGGGAAACTTCTACAACATCTTTGCATGTAACCCCCAGCTGCTAAAAATATCTCCCTAAATCATGTGATTCCTTTTTCATGTTTCCTCTTGCTATTTTAGGAAAAGCAAGTCATGCATGCATGCAAGTCAAGTTTCCTTGGTCCCGGGTGGAATTGGTCAACCAGACTATTCATGCATGCAGTTGCTCAATTGCTTGGGAAAAATGCACATTCCTAGCTAGGAGTTAGGCTGACTGCCTAAGAGGTTTGCATAATATCTAGGTAAAGTAGTAGACTATTGCCTAGATTTGCGCAAATTCTGGGCTGAGCATCCCTGCTGGGGAATTTTGCACAAATCCTGCTAGGTAATTTTGCACAAATCCTGTTGGGAGTGTTGACTGGCAGGATTGCACAATCCTGGAGCCTATCTAGCTGCCTAAGAGAATTGCATAATTTCTATAGGTAAGGTTGGTTGCCCTCTAGAAATGCACAATTTTCAAGGGGAATTTGGTCAGCCTGCATCTGGACCAAGTCCGAGTGAGCATCATGTGAGGGGAATGGATCAACTGTGATCGACAGGTTGCCTTTGTGCGAGAAAAACATTGAAGCTTGAGTACTTGACAAAGAAAGACAAAGCGCTTAGAAAGGTTGGTAGGGAGGCTCCATAAGGAAAACTTTTGGAGGGTGGTTGTAACCACTACAACACTTAGCGACACACTGGTAGAACTCCAGCTCTCTGAATGGACCTTATTCGTGAAAAGCAATTCTAACACCAAAAGTATTGTCCAGTTCTCAGCTCATCTTGGTTTCACACTAACTTGATTGTAACATGTAGCATCTACCAAATCCTTGGTAGACTGACACACACTCCAAGCCAAGGCAACACAATTTTTTCGATTGGGGTTGAGGAGTATATAGGTGCAGAAGCAATATCGTCATCAGAGTCTTAGTTCCATCTCTGGTGTTGCTCCACTGCCAGTAGGCCTAGACAATACCCTAGTGGAGTCACATAGGAACACGAGCATGGCTCAACTACTAGTGAGCCTGGTCAGTACCTCAACAGAGTTACTTGCATCACCTCTGTATGCAAAAAGCCTTTCTCTTATTTTGCCTTATTCATTTTTCATTTTTCATTTTTTGACTTTTCATTTTTTTCATTTTTCACTATGCATATCACTTATCCATTTTAGAGGCAAAAGAGGGATCCCAACTTATTAAGAGTAGAAGAGGTTGTTCCAGCAGAGAAGTAGTTTATTGTATCTTTGGCATGCCTGTTAAGGCTTTCTCCCTCACCTTACTCTACTTGACTGAGCTGAAAAGGGTTAACCCAGAAACAATAGACTAGAGAAGGTGACACTAGTTAGTGCGCAAGCATTGTGGTATCACCAAGGTTCACTTTGAAGAGTACGTATTTTCCTTCAATGTTTCATGGACTAAAAGTAAAAATCTCATCATATAGAGGCAATATGATAGATAACCAAGTAGTGATAGCTGTACAAGTCCTCTTGTACTTTACCCAGCTTGCTTCTAGAGTCATACATGGCTTGATGCAAAACTAACCTACGAAGAAAATAAGCAACCGAAAAAAAAAAAAGCAAAGAAAAACTAGAAGTGAAAGTGAAAGCAAAAAAAGTAATCAAACAACAAAAGAAAACAAACCAACAAAGAAAGCATGTAAGCAAACAAGCATGCAAGAAAACAATTGAAAGAAAACACTACTCCTACTGCTACACTCATGGTGCATGGTCTTGATCATGTGAAGTGATACTTCTAATGCAACCACCAGCACATTGGTAGACCCATGTTGAAGAAGGCTTGGTTCGCGAGCAACCCAAGTGTGCGAACCAGCAAGCAAGAAAGATATAACAATGAAGACAACCACACTTCATGTTTCAAAGTGATCACGGGACATAAGTGGGTGCAAGTGCATGACGGGAAGTCTATGGACTTATCATGGTGTTGGTGACACTACATGCAAATTTGAAGCATAATCACACTCTTGAATGTGACATGTAAGAAAACGAAAGAAACAAAGATAAATTGTGTTGTGAATGAGTGCTTGCAATGTAAGACTCCTCCAATACATGAGCAATGGGATCGTGCAGTTCAATTGGAGGAAGTGTCATCTGTGTGTGAGATGGATATTCAATGCGTACATATGAGTGATGAGGAGCCTTGGGTGATCGAACAATTTCATCATCGGAAGTGAGACTAACCCTAAGAGAGTGAGGACCTGACATAACCATCAGCTTGGGTTGAAGTGCCTCGATGATCTTGGGTGTTTCAAATTCATCATCAGATAGATCATCATAAACTAGTGGCTTCGAAAGATCAACTGCGATAAAGTCATGATCATGATAAAAAATTGAAACAAATGGATCACGACTGCCATGATCAAAAAAATCAATGAATTCTTCAGCATCCTCATGATCAGATAAATCAAATAGAGGGGTAAATGAAAAGTTAACAAACTCATCCTCTGTGTCTCTGGAAAAGACAAATGATGGATAAAGTGGATCTTCAATGAGTAATTTATCCTCTCCGTTGTTTAATGGTGGACCAACATCCAATGAGTCTTGCGATTGATCAACAATTGGTGTGTTCATGGATGAAGACACTCATGCAAAATCATGGATGGCAGGTTCACCAAAGAGGTTAGGAAAGAACGGAGGAGGGTCAGACAAAAGTGAGTCATCCTTTGTTGAGTGTTGATGCTCAAGCTTCCACTCATACGCTTCATGAATGATATTTCATGTTGGTTGTGCAACACCAACTCCGTCAATGGGTTTTTCCTCATTCACAACAAGTGGAGAGTCTGAAATTGATGAAAACAAGATAGCATCATCTGGAGGAACACCTGAGTGTGAAGAAGAAGGTCATAGACAAGAATTCATATGAGAACTCGAAGGACTCACAACCAAATTTGTGTGAAAATGAGTGAAGTGATGTTGGGAGAATGTGAAAGATGTACAAGTGTGTGAGCATGCTCTTCAGCATCACTGGGCAGTGGTGGAGATGTTGAATGAGAGGGAGGTAGACACTCAATTGAGATAGTGTTCACATCCACATGAGATTGTGCAGCTCCCTCAATGAAGAATGTTGAGTGAGGCTTGATTTCAAGCTTTCTCTTGGGACGGGCATATTTCTTAAGGCAACACTCAAACTGGTCCCAAAGGTAAGCGAATTTCATCTGGATCCCCCAAGCTTGAAATTGCAAGTCACAGAAGCACTGCCAAAAATCAATAACTGGTTCATGTAGAGCCCTCTGTTGTTGTAATAGTTTCTAATCAAGATGGTCTGGATCAAAATGTTAGAGAGTGTCTTCAATAAGATCACATAAGTGCTCAAATGAGTGCACAGTGTCAATTAGTAGGCTGAGGAACCAAATGAAATATAGATTCACAAAGTGTGTATGAAAGCAACAAACTGGCATGTTCATCAGAAAACTCATCTTCCTCATGAATCATGGAAATAAAGTTATGTAAATTGTTAGGCCAAGCCACTTCGCCTTCACCATCATAGATGAATGTGCACAAGATATTGAAAAGCTTCCCCGTGATGGAGACATCTTCATTATTCAAAAAACACCACGAGGGAAGAAGAGTGCAAGACTCCATGAAAGACATGCAAAGGTTCAAAACTGGATGAGAGGACAGAACTTGTCATCAGGCCCTCCTTCTAGCTCCATAAATGTTGACGGTGTTGGACCTGCCAACATGTCAAGGGGATCTCCCCGGTAACAAGTCCCAATTAGACCTCAGACCGTTTGGTGTAGGAGTCCTTGCAATGGGTCGTAAGGTAATGCCTTGACCGCGATGTTGCATAGAGGCAAGTAAGATAACTTTGTCAATAGCAAGGGTATGGCTATTGTAGTGAGTCAAGGAAGGTGCATGAGAGGTTCTAACACAAAGTTGGGTGGGATGAGTGCACCCCTTGACAACCTATTTCAGTACTTAGCTGGGAAGGGAACACACAAGCGAAGATGCATCACATGCTGGAAAGTAGAGTAGTTGACAATCCAAAGTGATGGTTAAACCAACAGCACATTTGCAACAAGATTCATATAATTGCATATGAATCAGTTCATACACAAATCCGTAAGTTAAACAACATATATCATTAAGGCAACTAGAATAGTCCAACTACAATAATAGCATATGCATGAAAATGTGTTGTCTCTTATTATATAAATAAGTGTAAATTCCAATCATACAATACATCCATGTAAACATGCTAGCCCCATCAGTGAAAAATTACAACCAAATCCACTTGCTCCTCCAAAGAGATGTACTAGCTCCATGTAGTAGAGAAGCCAAGGCGCGTTACAATATTGTCCAAGCTTTCATCAAGTTAGTCTTAATTAAAGCTATGCTAACCAAAATCCTATACAATGAGTTATGAGGGATTATTTATAGCAAAGGGTGGGATGACTCTTGACATTACCTTTTGTGACCATTCAACTACCCTCATGAATCTTCACCTACTCTATGACTGTTACATCCACTATTGTGACTTGACTTACAATTGACATGACTCAACATTACAATGCACATGTACCCATGTGAACAATGGCTTGAACAAGCCAAACTAGACATCATTCTAACTTACAAAACTATAGAAGTCGAACTGCTCGACATCCTCATGCTCATCAACAATAACATATTGATGCCAAGATTGGTAGTCCTTGATAGTGTCTGTGTGTTCCGCTGTGACATCTGTCTGAAACCTGAACCTTGCCTCCATACAATCTGGGTACACTACTTGGGCTCCTCTGTCTAACTTGTCTAAAAGCATGCACATCATTGTCTTCAATGTGGCTAGACCAGTAAAATACTTGTGCATGATGTCTACATTATAAGCAAGTCTGGACCAGTGGTGGTGCGCATCAACACGTCAAAGTACGAATCAAGCTCCTATTAGACTTGCTTCTTTGTCTTCACCTGGGTGAGGGTCTCAAGTGATGGGATCACATGTGTGTGCACCACAACATCCATGCTCTTGAATACTCATGCATGGGAAGCCTATATGCTAGTGATGAGTTCCTGTAGATCCTCATAGTTTTAGATCCAACTCCAGATACATGCTTGCAACTTGACCGCATTGGCCTGTTAGAACATTATATATTACAGAGCAATGGAACACATAAAATATTGCAGAAATATAAACACAGAAAATGTATAAAACAAGAGAGACACAAATATACATGGTTCACCCAGTTTGGACTACATCCACCCCAAACAGCCAGTCCTTCCTTTCTATTATCCAGCGAAATGAAGAGACACAACCTACAGTAGATCCGCTATAATATCCTCTGTTTTCTCCACAGTCTCACCACTCTGTTTCTCACTCAGAGAATATACATATATTACACAGTCTCAATACAATGCCGTCATAAAAATAGAGGGGTTGCCTTCTAGGGCAAAAAACCCTAAACTAAACATAAGTTCTACCATCAAATCATCTACCTAATGAACGACCCAGATTGACTAGATATTGCTATAATTTTACAAGGCAATTTTACACCTATTTTTAGCTTCGGGGGCATTGTCCCCGAACCCTCGCCAGGGGATCGCTGGCCCCTACGCCACCGCGGGGGGGAAAGTCCCCCCCCATACCTGCCTACATGGAGGGGTGTACAAACTTCCTAGGGTATACATCCGGTTGAAACAAAGACCTCTAAACAATCATGCTCCATACTGAATAATCTCCCACTTGGAGAATGATTGTAGCAACTCCACCGCTACTTCATTTGCTGGACAATGACTCCTCTTTGGACTTAGTTGTTTCTCATCTTCATCGTCATTTGTGAAGACCAATTGAAACTGAGCATATTCTCAGTTTCTCCCTGGTTACAAATTTTGTTAGCATATCTGCAGGATTCTGGCTAGTGTGTATCTTTTACAGCTTCAACTCTCCATCTTCCAACACTGATCGTATGAAATGGTACTTGAACTGTATGTGTTTAGTCCTGGAATGAAATGCTGAGTTCTTTGCAAGATGAATGGCACTTTGGCTATCACTATATAACGTGCCCATATCATGCTCCTTACCCAATTCACCCATAAACCTTTGTAGCCAAATCATTTCTTACTAGCCTCTGTAGCAGCAACATACTCTGCTTTTGTTGTTGAAAGTGCAACAATACTTTGGATTTTTGAAACCCAACGGACAGTTGTTCCACCAGCAGTAAATACATATCCTGTAGCGCTCCTCTTGTTATCTCTGTCACCTGCCATATCTGCATCAGCATATCCCTATAGAGAAATGTTAGAACCACCAAAGCATAATGTCTGATTTGTGGTACCTTTCAAATATTTGAGAATCCATTTCACTACCATCCAATGTTCCTTTCCTAGATTGTCCATGTACCTGCTTACAATTCCCACTGCATGTGCAATATCAGGCCTTGTGCAAAGCATTGCATACATTAAGCTTCCAACTGCTGATGCATATGGAACTTTAGTCATATAATCCATGTCTTCTTGGGTCTTTGTCTTGGGTCTTTGGGCACATTTCCTTACTAAGTTTGAAATGGCTAGCAAAAGGTGTAGTAACTGGTTTTGCATTGTGCATATTAAATCTTTTCAACACCTTTTGTATGTACTCATTCTGAGACAATGTTAATTTGCGATTTTTCTTGTCTCTAGTGATTCTCATACCAAGGATTTTTTTTGCAGCTCCCAAATCCTTCATTGCAAATGAATTTTCCAATTTTATTTTGAGCATATTTATTTCATGCATGTTAGACCCTACAACAAGAATGTCATCTACATAAATAACAATATAATATAGCTACCATCATTTTGCTTTTTCAGATAAACATAATGATCAGAGTGACATCTAGTATAACCTTGTTTAGACATAAACTTGTCAAATTTTAGATACCACTACCTTGGAGCCTGTTTTAATCCATACAAGCTCTTCTTCAACCTGCACGCTAGTTTCTCCTTCACTTTCACCTCATATCCTTGTGGTTGCTGCATAGATATCTCTTCCTCCAAATCCCCATGGAGAAAGGCTATCTTTAAATCTAACTGCTCAAGATGCAAATCTTCAACTGCTACTAGACTTAAAATAGATCTAATTGAAGTCATTTTAACAACAGGAGAAAAATTTCATCAAAATCAATACCTTTCTTCTGTGAAAACCCCTTCACCACAAGTCTAGCTTTGTACCTCTGTTTTCCTCCATCTTCTTCCTTTAGCTTGTAAACCCATTTATTCTTCAATTTAGTTTTTCCTGTAGGCAACCTGACTAAGTCCCAAGTCTAGTTATGCATTAAGGAGTCCATCTCTTCTTCCATGGATACCTCCCACTTCTTCCCGCTTTCAACCTGCACTGCTTCTTCATAACATTCGTGTTCACCAGAATCAGTCAACAATAAATAATATAATGAAGGAGAGTATCATTCAGGGGGTCTACTTATGCTGGTAGATCTTCTAACACCACTTTCAGGTGTTTGGGGTGCCTGTTGCTGTTGTGTTGGTTGTTGTTGTTGTGGTTGTTGATTATTATTATTATTTTCATGCACCTTTACTTTTTCAATGATTTCATCAAGAACTGTGTATTCCTTGTTTTCTTTTTCCTATTTCTTTTCTTGCAACTGATTCTTATACAAGACCTTTTCATTGAATATTACATCTCTTATCCTAGTGATTTTGTGATTTTTGTAATCATATAAGCGATCACCGAAATCATTAACACCATATCCAATAAAGGTACATTCCTTTGACTTTGCCTCAAGCTTTGTTCTATTTTCTTTAACAATATGGACAAAGGCCTCACAACCAAAAGTCTTTAAAAAAGAGTAGTTTACCTTTTTACCTGTCCATGCTTCCTCTGGAACACCACCATCCAAGGAACTTGAAGGCCCTCTGTTTATTAGATAAACAACAGTATCTACAGCATCTGCCCAAAACTGTAAAGGCAATCCTGCATGCAATCTCATGCACCTTGCACGCTCCATGATTGTCCTGTTCATCCTTTTTGAAACACCATTTTCTTGTGGTTTTCTTGGAACTATCTTCTCTCTGCGAATTCCATGCTCTAAACAGTACCTATCAAACTCTCTGCTGCAATATTCACCTCCATTGTTTGATCTAAGACACTTAAATTTCTTTCCTCTCTCAATCTCAACCAAAGCTTTCCATTTCTTGAAAGTATCAAATACATCAGATTTATTCTTAATACAATAAATCCAAGTTTTTCTAGTTGCATCGTTAATAAAAGTAACATAATAATGAGAGCCACCGAGAGATGATACCTGAGCAGGTCCCCATACATCTGTATGCACAAGCTCCAATTTTTCATTCTTCTTTTCTTTCCCAACTCTGAGAAATCTGACTCTCTTCTGTTTTCCATAAATGCAATTCTCACAGAAGTCCAAATCAACATTCTTCAAACCCGGCAACAAATTCCTTGAGTGAAGAATCTTCATCCCTTTTTCACTCATGTGTCCAAGCCTATGATGCCATAATGCTGCATCTGCTCCTTTGGAAGTTAAAGCATTAACAGAGTTAGAAATACCATTGCATAAATACAATGTACCAACCTTTTCACCTTTTGCTATTACTAGGGCTCCTTTGGTGACCTTCCAAGCTTTATCTGTGAAAGTTGCCACACAACCTTCACTGCCTAACTGCCCTGTTGAAATCAAATTTTTCTTTATATCTGGAACATGCCTTACCTCCTTTAGTAGCCATTGGTTTCCATTCTGCTATTTTACAAGAACCTTGCCCATTCCAACAATTTTACAGGGTTTATCATCACCCAAAGGAACTTGTCCAAAATCTCCTTGAACATAGTCATGAAAGTATTTCTTATCAGGTGTGGCATGGAATGAGTCCCTTGAATCTACCACCCAGGAATCAATAATATTTTTGAAAGAAAGAATCAAAGAATCTTGTAACACCTCACCTGTCACATTTGCTTCATCATTGTTTTCTTGTTGTGCATCTCCTTCTTTTCCCTTTTGAGATCTATAGTCTTTCTTTAGGTGTCCTTTCTTTCTGCATTTCCAGCACACTATCCCTGATCTGGACTTGGATCTGCCTTTCCTTGATTTACTGCGATACCTTGAGCTCTTTCCTCTTTCCATTTTTCTTCCCCTAGACTCTGCACTCAAAGCATTATCCGATGTCTCACCAGAGCTTTTCCATCCCATTTCCTTGCTAAGGATAGCACTGACAACATCATCAAACTTTAAAGTACTAGATCCAAACGTAGAGTTACTAATGGCCATTACTAAACCATTCCAACTTTCTGGCAATGAGCACAAGAATAACAAAGCTCTAACTTCATCATCAAATTTTCCCCTACAGAACATAATTGACTTGTAACAGTATTAAAATCATTTAAATGGTCTGCAATAGATCCACCTTCCGACATCTTCATATTAAATAACCATTTCATAATAAATACCTTGTTTGAGGTCGAGGATTTTTCATATAGTTTCTCCAACACCTTTATCAAACCATCTGTCATTGTTTCCTTCGAAATGTTGAAGGCGACTGACGCTATGAGGCACAATCGTACTATTCCGAGTGCCTTTCTATCGAGAAGGTTCCATTCTTCATCTGTCATACCCATCGACATCTTTGTTTTTCCACCCAATGGTAGGTATATATCTTTCTAATACAGATAATCTTCCATCTGCATCTTCCACAGCGAGAAGTTTTGGCCATTAAATTTCTTGACCCTAAACTTACCATCTTCTACCATTGCTCCCACTCGAACGACGAACCCTTCTTTCCTGCAAGTTTATCAGCCAAATAGACTTTCGGCTCTGATACTAGTTGTTGGAAAATTATATATTACGGAGCAATGGAAAACATAAAATATTGCAGAAATATAAACACAGAAAATGCATAAAACAAGAGAGACACAGATATATGTGGTTCACCCAGTTTGGGCTACGTCCACCCCAAATAGCCAGTCCTTCCTTTCTATTATCCAGCAAAATGAAGAAACACAACCTACAGTAGATCTGTTGTAATATCCTCTGTTTCTCTCACAGTCTCACCACTCTGTTTCTTGCTCGAAGAATACACATATATTACACAGTCTCAATACAATGCCCTAAAAAAAAAAGAGGGGTTGCCTTCTAGGGAAAAAAACCCTAAACTAAAAATAAGTTCTACCATCAGATCATCTGGCTAATGAACAACCCAGATTGATTAAAAATTACTATACTTTTACAAGGCAATTTTACATATGCTTTTAGCTTCGGGGGCACTGCCCCGGAACCCCTGCTAGGGGACTACTAGCCCCCGCACCCCCCCACGTGGAGGGGTGTACAAACATCCTGGGGTATACATCCAGCTGAAACAAAGACCTCTAAACAATCATGCTCCATACTCAACATGGCCTTCATCATCTTTGGCAAGTGAAGCAGGCTCCCTTGTACTTCATCGTCCAAGCTTGCATGTTATCAATAACAACATTTATGTTCTTCAAGATTCGTTCTCTTCTCGCACATCATTGTTGCCATCCATGGAGATGGACAACTGCTTGGTGCATGATACCAATGTTGGAGTATAATGCTCACATAGCTGTGTCAAGGGACAATACTTCATCTATTATTGCCTTCTTCAATTCAGCTCAGGTGGACAATGTCACCAAGTCTCCTCCTTTCTTGGCCACCTATAGTTCCTTCACCATTCGCTCTTTCTTAGCTATGAGGAAATGAAAACTTGAGCTAGTGGCTTCGGCATACACTCTAGCTACATCGGCCAAAGCAGTTGGATGCTTGTGCACATCAGTTATGATCACTTGTTCTTCAACTTGCACAAGAGATGTTTGGTCTTCGAAGTTGGTACTCTGTGAGACTGCACAACTTTGTGATGATATTCGTCAAAGGAGATGTTGTGCATCTCTACTTCTAGCTGACCATTAAGGATCTTAGTGCCTCCTTGGTCATTTAAGAATTTCTCATCATCTGGATGCAATGAAGCAGGTGAATCAACCTCTTTGTGGTGAGCCATGAGGTCGATGTCTTATTTCAACTCCTGTTGCTCCATGTCTGCATCCAACTATTCAAGCACCTGTTATATCTCATGAGAAAAGTCTTGCCTCGGTGATGGTTCACCCTCTTCACCTAATGCCAGCTATTCATATGAATAAAATACTTGTACAGACACTGCTTCATTTGTCTGTAGATGATGTGTCCCCTGTTGTATTTGATGTATCTGTTGCTACTGCGCTTCCTTCTTCTGTCACCATAGCTCTTGTTCTTTCTGGAATTTCTCCCTCAGCTCATGAAATTCCTTCTCTTCTTCTTCCATTCTATTCTTATCCCTCTGCCTTCACGCGATGCACTTGTCATGTTGCTGTCTCTTTGCCTAAATAACCATAGCTGCTTGTTCTACAAGTGGATCTACTGGAAACTTGTAGCTTTTCTCCTCCTCCATGTGGTTGATAATCTTCCTCTTCCTTTTGTCATGCACAGGTATGCTTTGCTTTACTGCCTCTACTGTTGCTGGTGGTGCTCTTTGTGATGCTGCTTCCTGCTGCTCTGCTAACCACTCTATGATGAAGCCAACTTATTCATTGGGTCTGGAGGAATTGTAAGAATATCTCCATGAGTCTTCCTCGGCCTAATGAAATTCCCCATCGATCCAGTTGAACTGAACTCTCATGTAGTGATCCTTCACACTGCAATGTGGGTCATATGGGTTGAATCTTTGGAGGATGAAAGGGTACTTCTTCATCTATTCTGATTCAACATCCACTTGCTTGATACTCTGGATCTCATATAACCCAATCCGTAATGGAAGAGTGGGCCAAGGTGCCTTCTTCTTTTGCTGCAGTCTAGCTATCAATCCTACCAAGATGTGATATGCTACTTCTTGCATGACAAGTACATCCAAGGCTAACTTTGGCAGAACATGCGGAGGCTTCTCCACATTGAACATTCAGATGAAAGTGTTGGACGGTGAGGCATACCAATCTTCAATGCCTAACAACGCCTCCATTGCTTCCTTTGACATGCAAGGTGGATCCTGTTTGAATATCATCCTGTATACTGGGGTGACAAAATGGTCAGATAGCCATATGATTACTCCTCTAAATCTGAATTTGGACAAGAACTTGGAATATGTGTTCACAACAGCCTCCGATGGTGACCATGCCTACTTCATGCCCGGGAACTCATGTCGGGCACAAAATGCATCTAGGATGTAGGCAGACATGTAAATCTAGGCATGCATACCCTCGGGTGACTCTCGAGCCTTCGTGACTTGTTCCTTTAGCTGATGAGCCAGTATGTTGGACTAGTTGCATGGTCTTCCTTCTCTAGCAAGTTGGTCCAATGCGATCAATCAACTCTGAGAAAAGGTTTCAATGCTTGCTTGGCCACTCAGTCGACATGCGAATACGACCAAGTATTGGTATGCATTTCTCAATATCTTTGTCTTGTATATCTAGTTGGGTGTCATCTTGAAACAAGCTAGCTCCTTTACCCAATCCTTCAGAATGTCTCTGGAGCTAGCTCTGTTGTTGGGCAAGCTGAATGGAGAACTCATGACAATCACGGGTTTTGACATCTGATACATCTCATCATAATATTGTGCCCAAAAGGTTGCAAGCTTTGTCCCACTGACACTGATCAAGGTCATCGTCTTGGTATCGATGTGAGAGAAAATCTAGTGAATCATGTCCACACATGGGAACGTGATGTATCTACATGCAATCCACTACAAGCAAAACTTTTGAATGTTCACGTACACCTAATGGTCTTCGAGGCATTCCCCAAAAGTGCCTGCAAATGTTTCATTAACCTCTTGCCACTTCAGTTTGATGTCATTATCTAGATACAACTTCATATCTTGACACATCAGCATAGTAGAGGACACCTGCTAAACTACTTCTCCAGCTACAACTCCATCAATGTCCTGTGAGCCTATTTTCTTGGAATCCATTGAGACAGATGAACACCTAAAAGATCTGGAAACAAGCGACATGCATGGAAAGAAATATGTTAGTGGAAACAAATCAAATCCGGGGAAGGACACAGAACATACCTAGGACATCAGTGAGTTAGATTGCACAAGTTTTACTGGGACGTTGGGTGACTGGCTACCAAAACTCTGAAAAAAGCAGTCTAGGTTGTCTGGGAGGTAGGACTGGCTGCTGGATCTGTGAAATGCGCAATCTAGTTAGGCAGTTGGTCGCTGGGATTGTGCAATGCACAATTCCAACTGGGAAGGACTACTAGCCCAGTGACATATCTGCGCAATTTCTTGGGCCAAGCATCCATTATTCACCAGAAATGCACAAAACAGTCCTGGAGACCATCGCTATGTAGGAATATGCATTTATGGACAGGAAGGTGAGTGTTCCTTCCCTAGATTATGAAATGCAGCCTTGGTGAAGGTAGAGTCCAAGCCAAGGTTGGCTCGACTCACCAATAGGCAACTAAAATCAATTAAGACATTGAATTCATGGTGACATTAAGTGATAACAGAAGTGATTGACAGTGTATGCAAAACATGAATGAAATATTCAACAAACAGATCAACATGCATGTGGGTGAGGAAGTTCGCTAGTTTGGTGAACATTCGTGCAAAAGAGTTTCATGCATGTGACAATAGTGAGATAGCAACAAAACCTAAAATAGAGCTAGGCCAAGCTAGCATACATGTAAACAACAGCAAGCATTAAAAGAAATCAAGCAAACAACACTTACACAAGGGAACACAGAAAAAATGATAGAAATGATGAAAAAGACAAGTTGAGGCCACTTACTTGTGAATAGCTAAGTCGGATGTGTCGAAGAGTCTTGGATGTGTCGTTGGATGTTAGAGCTCCAAGATCAATGTGAATGAATGAGCTCTGATGTGTCGAATAAACAACTTTGGTCACATGATGCGCATGCCACAAATCTAGGAAAAAGCAAGACTTGGAGTGAAAATTCTAAAACAACTTTGCATGTAATCCTAGGCTGCTAAAAATAGCTCCTTGAATCATGGGATTCATTTTGCATGTTGCCTCTTGCTAGTCCAGGAAGAGCAAGTCATGCATGCATGCAAGTCAACTTTCCTCGGTCTTGGGTGGAACTGGCCAACCGGATTGTTCATGCATGCAGTTTCTCAACTGCTTGGGAAAAATTTGCATTCCTGACTAGGAGTTGGGCTAACTTCCTAGGAGGTTTGCATAATATCTGGGCAGAGCAGCTGACTGCTTCCTAGATTTGCACAAATCTTGGGCTGAGTAGCCCTACTGGGGAATTTTGCACAAATCTAACTGGGAGTGTTGAATGATAGGATTGCGCAATCTTGGAGCCTAGTAGGCTACTTGAGAGGAGCACGCAATTTCTGAAGGGAAGGTTTGATGCCCTCTATAAATGCACAATTTTCAAGGGGAAGTTTCTCAGCCTGTAGTTGGACCAAGTCCAGGTGAACAACCTATGAAGGGAATGGATCAACTGTGATTGACAGGCTACCTTTGTGTGAGGAAAACACTGAAGCTTGAGTACTTGATGAAGCAAGACAAAGCATTGTGAAAGGTTGGTAGGGAGGCTCCAAAACAGGCTAAGGAAAAATTTTGGAGGGTGGTTGTAGCCACTACAACATGATATTTAGAACCCCTTATTCAGGTATGTGAAGTTTTATTTCTAGAAGGAACTAGGGAGGATAAGTACAAAAATCGATCAAATACAAATTCAAGTTTCATTCATGTTTTTATTTTCATAAGGGTGAATCTCTCTTTGGAAGTTTGAATTTAAATTAAATTCGATGGTATTTATGGAAATCCATGTAGGGACACTATTATTCGTGAGTCATTGGATACTCTATAGAATGGTGGTATATTAAAGCTAATGCTCGATTTCAAACATGATTACCATGACAACCCTCAAACTATGATATTTTCTTACTAATCGGGAGGCTACTTAGTTAACCATCAAAACAAAAAGTATATAAAAGGAGGGTATGTGAAGCTCTAAAAGTTGAATAATAAGGAGTTTTGGTTTCACTACACCTTCTCCAAGGTTTAATAGATAGAGTAGGTTGTTGATTCAAATTTCTTTTATAAAGGATGGGGTTTCTGTTGTAGTTTGTCCATAAGAGCATATAAGGTTGATGTAAGGTGAATTTTTCATCACTAGAGTCAAACTTAGAAAATGTGGAATACAAAATGAGTTATGAGGATAATTTTTTTTTTCCATTATGGTAGGTTGGCATGTTGGCATTGATGTCAACCTGGTGGTGTATCATGGTCTTGATGAATTGTTGATGGTACAAACACTAAGGAGGTGATTGAAGGTGATTTCGTTTAGGAGGTTTCAATTATGGGATGTGGTCTTCATGTTTTTTATGTGGATAGAGACTTTCTCGAGCTTCAAAAATTCAAAGGAGGCATTGTGGTAGTGACGTAGGCTTGCCACGCTTTACACATATCAATTGCTACAGTCTAGCATGCTTGTGCTTGTGACACTCATGTAAGTGGAAAAGCAATATACTATAGGTTTTATCCACTGAATTTCTCATGGTAATGGATGGGATCACAACATTTTGAATTGGTATTTAATTGTTAGATGATCTAGTCATGGTTAACTTTCTAACGTAGTTGATTTGATGCCAGAATAGTGTGAAATACATTAATCAATGATCTAGTCATTTGGGTATAATTATTTATGTTATTGTGTGATTATGGAATGGATTGGTTATTGATTGGGTCGATCTTTGTGGAGTTGATCTAGTGATGGTTGAATTGGTCTCCAAGCAATTTGGACACATTGATGTTGAGATCATGGTGGTTTAATGATGTGATCTGGTCCATCACATGAGATGTTGGACATTTTTGTTAAATATGTCAGTTGTGGATAAAAATAAGGTTATATAGTGTGCATTGTGAAATTGTAGAGTGATTGAGTGTATGTGTGCATGAAGTGATAGTGTATAGAGCACATGGAGTGACAGAGTGCAAAATGCATGGAGAGAGTGTGAGATATGGGATAATGGTAGACACAAATAGCAATTAAAGCGAGGATTGTTTGCATAAGATAACGTGAATAGATTGTAGAGAGAGTGTGATCTAACTAGAGTAAGGGAATAGGTCTGTGTGATCTAGAGTTTAGAAAATGTACAAATAGAAAGTGTAGATCACATGATGAAACTATGATAGACACCAAGCCATTGAAGATGTAAATATTGAGGGAGACAATCAAATTTTGATGTAGTGTGATGAAGTGTGTAAGTGATGGAGAGGCAGAGCATGAGATTTATGGTGTGATCAAAGGCGTATAAGACTATTTTAGACACCATGTATCATAGAATAAAATCCCTATATCTAGTGCATTGAAGCTAAGATCAATTGGAATGATGTGTGGTGATCAAAAGATAGAGGTGTAGTTGTGTTTATTGTGCTAATTGTTTGTGCTTGTAGATGTGGTTATATTCCAAGGTATATGACGATGTGATATATGGATGAGTGTGGAAGTTTGTTCGAGGTTCATGAAAGTTTTATCTTGAGTTGTTTATGTATTGCAAAGATTATTTGTGTCAAAAATAGAATTGGTATTCTTGTGGTGATTGTTCGAGTATATATTTATGTCGTTTCTTATGCAAGAGGTTATGTTCAGGCCTAGTTTGAAAATGAATGAAAGAGAGACCCATAGAGTTTGAGGAGTTTGGGGCCTCTAGAAAGTGGCGACTTGCTAGGATAGTTATTTAAGGCTTCCTAGTTCGCAATGGCTAGCAAACAGTTAATAGGGAGTTGGGCTTCCTAGATGGTAGTGACCGACAAACTATTGTAGGGGTGGTGCCTCCTTGTTTGTAATGGCCATCATAATTCATTTATAAGAGTATTAGATCCTAGCTAGATGGGGCTAGCATTTGAATGTAAAAGATATTTTTTGATAATAAGAGAATAAAGCAGGAAATAAGTAGGATGGTTTTTCTTCCCTTGAGGGTTTCCACTAGAAAAACTTGTGTCCCTTATGCATGATTGTCTTTATGATGTTTATGTATTTTTCATGTTATAGTTATTGCATGTAATGATGATTGTTTAAAAATGTTAAATCTAGTAAAAAGTGTTTAATTTCTATCACTACAAATTCACCCCTCACTCAGTAGTGATCTATTTCCAAAAATTTGTATCAGAGCTGGTTCATTCGAGTGAAACTTGATTGCTATAGAGTAGATCGAGGACCTGTGTCCAAGGGTGAGAAGAAGATGTCTTAGAAAAGGAAGGGGTGCAAATAGGCCAAAAATAATTTAGACTTAGATGACTCCCTCTTTTTACTTATCAAGGATGTTGAAGATAATCATCAAGGAGTATACAGTATTACATTTTTCTTCAATTGGAGACATAATGGTCATTTTATATCTAATTACCCATTTCCTAGTAAATATGGTGACAATGATGTTATAGAGAATATTTAGCTAGAAGAATATAAATAGCTGGATGAAATTCATCTTCCAAGTGCAAAGGAAATTGATTATTAGATAGATAAATAAAGATCAAAAAATTTTGAAGATGAAGAATGGAGAATAGTGGCACTTAAAGCTAAGATTATAAGGTTCATGGTTGAAGAAAGAAACCAGTAGAAGTTACTAAACATTTTTTATGAGAAGGAATGTTTCTTCAAAGATGAAATCATTAGATTAAAAACTCAATTAGAAGAGGGAAGGAAATTTGAAGAGGAAATGAGGAAGCAATAAAAAAAAAGGAATATCAATGTGAAATATTAGAAGTTGAAGTGGTTTCATTAACAAGTTATCTAAAGGAGAAAACCTCTCAGCTGAAATTGGAAAAGATCAGCCAAAAGTCTCCCTTAGTCAAATTGGATCCTAGATTTCAAAAGGGAAAAATCAGTTCAGAAGCAACACTAAAAAATCCCATAGAAAAAGATGGTACCAACATTATATGCATCAAGAGTCCAAATACACAATTAGATCCATAAGATCAACAACAAAATCATGAGAGAAAGAAAATTTCAAGAAAACCTCTTTCATTAAGAAAATCATTTGTGCCCTTAGGAGATATTTTTTGTTATCATAAATTTGGACACATTATAGCAGATTGTAGAAGCATAATGATCAGACCATCCCACCAAAATTATGCAGTAGAAGATGTAGTTGAATATAAATCCCTCTCAAGAAAACAATCAAGGAAGATTTCTCCCATCACAAAGCTCATTTACAGTCACATGCAATAGTTCTTTTACGAACGTTGTTACTCATGTAATGATTTTGGCCATAAAGTTGTTGATTGCAAGTTTTATGAAAATAGGATTAGAAATTTGAGGCGGATTAACAAAAAAAGATATGATCCTTTTCCCTCGTTCCTTGGTCACATAAGGTGTTATGTTTGTGAAAATCTTATCCATATGGCTACGTATTGAAGGTTTCCTAGGTTTTTTAAGGAATCCAGTCGAAAGGTGAAGTTAATTCAAAGCCAACTAGACAATAAGTTAGAAACATGCCCATGCCAGAGATTAGGTCATCAAGGTTTGGAATAAAAAGAAACAACAAGATACTTCAAGGAGAAACTAAGGCTTGCATGGTCTCAGGGGGAGCATATGGAAACATCTTGCAAATGCATGAAGAATCACTGAAATAGAAGCCATAACAAAAGTAGTATGTGTCGAAAATTTTTCATGTTAAGGAGGTGCAAAAGGTTTGAAGTCTTACTTCTCATCACTGGTTTATCTTTGTTTTAGTTTGAAAATTGTTGGATCAACCATATATGATTGTTGATAGGGTTGGAGTAGTTTTCTTGTTGAAACCTTAATGATGTTTTTGAAGACATGATAGTTAAGCATATGATCCCATGTGTATGATTAAGGATCTTATGTGGTGCGATTTGGTGTGCTCCTACATGTTTGTTTGAAATATTCAATATGTGTTATAGGATCACTCTGGGTTTCTATTATTGATTGGTACATGTTGCTAGGGTTTATGACTAGTTTGTGGAAAAATGTTCTTGATGACGATCCTTTTTATTTTGGTTATATGTTGCAATATTTATGTTACTAATTTTGAATTTGCTAAGAACTATGGTGATCAAGTTTATGAAAAAAGGTTTGTGAATGAGGAGTTGTAGATCATGTTCTTGAAACAATGAAGAAATTACTCATGCTCGAGTGGTTGATTTCATAATATTTCAGTGGACCATCATATTATTGTCTTTATGATATTCTTGGAGTAGATCATTAAGTTCCTCATGCTATGTCTGACATTAGTTTATTGTAGGGGTTATCAATGCTCCATGAGGTTGAATGCATGTTGGTAGAGGAAATCATGGATATTTATGATGATGTTTTAGAAGGCCAAAGATATGGTTTGAATGGCTCATGTATTGTCTCATAGCCTTATATGATTTCATATGTAGTTATCTTGTATTGTCTTATGTAAGTGTTTGTATTGTAGCTTGATGATATGTTTCGATGATTTTGCGAGGTCACATCTATGCCATCTATTATCATTCATTCCATGTACATTTGAATGTATAAGAGTATGTTTCCTATGGAGTTTTGGTTAGAGTGATTTCTATGTTATTATTGTTGGGGTTTTGATCTCATTTTATGAGTAAGGAGTGCATTGAACTTGATAGCATGAGGCCAAAGGTTATGATAAGATAATGAGCTGCTGATAGTGCCATATTGTAGGATTTTATGTTTTTATTACTGTTGTTCAGATAAGGGTTCTATATTTTTTCGTATTTGATGCATTTGTTGGCCACTCGTTGATGTTGTTAATTGTTGAGATCTACTTAGGGTTTCAATGTTGATGTTTCTATCGGAGAGAAATTTTTGTCATGATGACTATGTTGTGACTACTGATTTGAGAAGGATGTTGTTGTATTGCTTTAGTTGATGGCTATTAGAGTATATGTGATGTTGAAGAGTGATGTTTTTGTTGCTTGTTGACTTGTTGTGCAAATCTAGAATTTGTGCTACAAGAGTATGGTTGCATGTTGTTGAGCCTCTTTGATGATATAGTGTTATATTGACGAGAAACATTTCTAAACCCTATCTGTATATTTTTTTCTCATAAGAACCATAGATTATTACTAGGATGTTGAGAAAATCCCAACATGTATTGTCATAATGTATTACACTAGGGTTTATTAGTTATGTATGATGTTGATTAATTTAATCTCATGTACACTTGAGAAGACAAGTACTTGTATTATTGTTTTGTGTAGAGCATATATTGCTATTCATTGGTGTTATGTAGTGTCATTAAATTTCCTTTGTTGTGAAGATCATACAATGTTGTTTTATTGATGCCATTTATTGCTACAAAGCCTTGTAAAGCTAAGTAGAGGTAAAAATATGAGTTTCTAATGCATATTCTATTGGAAGTAGACAAGTCGTTATTAGTGATGGATTCCTTGCTAACTTTTTGGATAGAAATGGTTGAGTATGTTGTTGGCATGTTGGTTGCTAATCAACAGTTTTGTAGGCAAATGTTGGAATATTTGGTCCGGCTCATAGAATGTTTCCATTTTCCATTAATGTCAAAGGGGGAGAGAGAAACATCATATGGCCTAGTGTTTACAGGAGATTTACATCAATATCAATGCCAAATAGATATATTATTGACATTATGGAAGGTTGGCATGTTGGCATTGATGTTAACCTGGTGGTGGATCGTGATCCTAATGAATTTTTAATGCTACAGGTGCTACAGATGTGATTGAAGGTGGTCTAATTCATGAAGTTTCTGTTCTGGGTAGTGGTCTTCATGTTTTTTATGTGAACAAAGATTGTCGCAAAATTCAAAAAGACATATGGTGTCTTTGAAGCAATGTTTCAGCCTTACCATGCTCTACATATAGAAAAAATTTTAGTCTACCAGGCTTTTGCCTTCAACACTCTCCTATAAGTGACAAAGTGAAATACCATAGGTTTTATCCAACAATTTTTTCATGGTAATGGATTGGTTCAAAAGATATTGAATTGGTCTTTAATTATTAGATGATCTAGCCATGGTTAATTTTCCAAAGATGACTTAGTTATGGTTGAATTAGTCTTCAAGAAATTTGGATGCATTGAAGGTAATATTGTGGTGGTTTAGTGATGTGATTTGGTCCATTTCATGAAATGTTGGGGATTATTGTTAAATATGTTAGTAGTGGATGAAAACAAGGTTATATAGTGCATGTTATGCAATTTTTTAGGAGTGATTGATTGTATGTGCGCATGTAGTAACAATGTGTAAAACACATCGATAAAGTGTGAGATATGGGATAGTGTGCATGGTATAGATGGAAAAAAAATAAAGCAAGGATTTTTTGTAGAAGACAATGTGCATAACTTGTAGAAAGAGTGTGATCTAAGCTACAATAAGGGAATAGAGCTATGTGATATGGATTTTAGACAATGTACAAATACAAATTTGCATATCACATGATGAAACTATGATAGCACCAAGCCATTAAATGTAAGTTGAGGGAAAATATATTATATATATATATAATAATAATATAATATATATATATTTATGTGGTATGATGAAGTGTGTAAGAGGTGGAGAGGCTGAGAATGAGATTTGTGGTGTGATTAGAGGTTAAAAATACTTCAAAGGTCATGAATCAAAGAATAAAATCCCTGTAGCTAATGTGTTTGATCTAATATCAAGTGGAATGATGTGGGATCAAAGGGCATAGGTGTAGTTGTGTTTATTTTGCTAATAGTCTATGATTTAATATATGTTGATGTGGTATGGTTTATGTTGATGTGTTATATGGATGATCGTGGAAGCTTGCGTGAGGTTCATGCCAAACTCGTTGCTTCAGTTGTTGATGTGTTGTAGAATTTGTTTGTGTCAAAGAGAGAATTGGTATTATTGTGATGATTGTGTGAGCAGAGATTTATGTTGTTTCTTATGACACAGGTTTTGTTCGGGCGTAGTCTGAAAATGAATGAAAGGGTAGCCCATAGGGTTTGAGGCGGTTGGGATCTCTGACAAGTGGAGGCTTTTGAATATAGGATTTTAGGCCTCCTAGCTAGTAGTGGACAACAAACAGTTGATATGGAGTGGGCTTCCTAATTGGTAGTGGCTAACAAACTAATGTAGGCGTGGTGGCTCCTTGTTGGTAGTTGTTACAAGTCTATTCGACACATCACTCCCATCTTTCAGATCAGTACTTTTAGGGCTAATCAAACCCTAATTCAGTTACTACATGCTCTAGACAAGTCATCTCATTGAATGCCATCATTCTTGAGTGTTTCCTGGCCTGAAGACATCCTGAAATGACTCTTTGAGGGACTAGCATAGCCTTTGTCAAGGGAAATTGCACTGCAGAGCACTTAGGTCCATTCAAGCCTACTCTACAGAGCACCTAGTCCCACTTTGACCTACATTGGACGAGATTGAGTGAAATCTTCATAGGGTTATAGGAATATTCCTACATTCTAGACCATTCTAGAAGATTCCCACCTCTTATCCTCTCCTCTGAGCTCAAAATTGGATAGGGAATGAATCAAATAACCTCCTATCATCTCATTCCTTCCTCCATGGAAACTAACTCCCAAATTGGAAAGCCATTCAATGCCCAATTTATGACAAAACCACCTCCATTTCCCTATAAATTAAGCACTCATCATAGTGATCAGGGGCTGGACTTTGAGAATTTGTAAGGAGATATTGTTGGTTTGAGGTTTGAGATTGTAAGCAAGTATTGTTATGCTGCTAGAGTGTTGTGATTTTGGTGTGATGAAGGATGGAACTCAAGCTAGATGAGTGACATGGGATTAGACTTCTTTGGTTGTAACTCTTCCTTCTACTTAATAAAGTTGTTTACACCTTTTCCCATATTCTTGTCTTTATGTATGATGATTATATGTGCAAATGATTTCGATTCCATTTGCTTATAGTAGATAGATCTCTTGCTTTGATTGGTTTTTGTCCTCTGTTTATGATTGCAGGTACTTATCGAGCGGATTCAATTAGAGAAGGAGCGATGAGAACTATTCAAAGGAGACAAAGGGAAGCAAAAGATAAAAAGTCTGTCCCTTGTCTTATTTATCTTCTATAGGCAAAGGTTAAACTCTTTAAATCTATTGTTCTAGGTGTAGCTACCCACCTAGGGAAGTTGTGTTTATCCGTAGATGCAAAATTCCACATAACAGTAGTGGCCAACATAATTCATTTATATGGCTCATATAAATATCATTTGAATGTAAATGAGATTCTTTGATAATAATAGAATAAAGAAAAAAAGTAACTAGGGTGGTTCTTCTCCCCTTGAGAGTTTCCACTAGAAATACTTGTGTCCCTTGTGCATGATTATCTTTATGCTTTTCATGATGTTTCTATATTTTTCATGTTATAGTTGTTTCATGTAATGGAAATTGTTTAAAAAGGTTAAATATGGTAAAAAGTGTTTAATTTCTATCACTTTTGTTCACCCCCCCCCCCACTAGTAGTGATCTATCTCCAACATTGTTGACTTCAATGGTGATCCATTGGAGGGTTAGAATATCTAGTGTATCTCTATTATATGTCATGTGTATGTATTACAATACATCAACAAGGTACACCATTTAAGGTGTAGACACTTAGCGGAGGCCATTGTGGTGGTTTTTCAATGAGTTGGCATAGGAACATAGTGTCCATAATGCTATAATCTTAGGATAAATGAATAAGATGATGGAAATTCTTTATGAAAAATCCAAGAACCATAGGTGCTTAAGCATATTTCCCCACACTTGGAATTATGAAGCTAATCTTTTGGATCTGTCATGCTTAGTTGTAGGGATAAGGAGGATGATTGCTTATTTCACTTTGGGTATAAATCTAAAAATATGTTGAATGATAACTCTCAAGAGATTTATTTCCTTCACAATTGTGCAATTGGTAAACATTATTGTGTTTACAATTTTGGTTTTGTAGGATCTTTGTTGGATTCGAAAGTATTAAGTGGTTCCCCATATTCAAACTTGAAGGTGGTGTGGATTCAATATAAGGAGCCATAACAAATCAAAAGATATGTAAGTGTATAATAAAAACATAAGAGGCCATTATATTGAACCTAGGTGGAAAAAATAAAGTTAGAAAAATTATTGAAATGGGAGATTGGGTGCTAGTATGACATTTTCTTAGGAAGAGAATGAGTAGTGAGGAGTTGAAGAATTGGACCAAGCAAAATTTTGATCTAGTGGTGGGAAACTCTCAACATACCCTAATGTTGATAAAAGGATGGATAATTTTTATTCTTAGGATGTTCAAAGAAGAAGAACAAAAATAATACACCAACATTAAAAGTTGGGATCTCATCCCTGTTCTTCAAGAAATGGCACATAGAGCTTAATGCTTAGTTATCTAGTGTAGATATTCTTTTGGTATGGGTTCATATTATATGATTTCATTTGATTTTGGCATCCAAGAAGGTGTTTGAAAAAATTGGTGTCACTTTAGATACTTTTTACAAAGTTGACTTATCCTTCCAAGAGACTACATACTATGTCATGGTTGGAATCCTGGTAGGCATGGAGGTAAGTAAAGGTTTGGAAGAGTCAATGGATTTTATAAAGGGAATTGATATTTTTCATCTCAAACTAGAATATCAAAGGACAAATTTCATATATGTATGCTACCATTATTATGAGTACCTTTCTATAGAATGCAATTATCCAAGTATGAGGAAGGATTAAGTATAAGGAAGCATCTGAGAGGTCTAGAAACATTCGAACTAGAAACAATCCAAACCATGAGAAAGAAATAAGATGTACGACTCAAGGGACATCAAATGGATTTTTAATATGAACATTGATAATAGATACTCAGAAAAAAAAATACTAAATAGGTAAAATAACCTAACCAAGATGTGGTCAATGAAAACAAGGATAATAAGGCATTTCCAGGTAAGAATCATCAAGCTCTCTATATGAATAAATGTATTTCCTTATAATAATAATAAAAATTGGGTCATGGGAAAATGAGGCTAGACTAGAAGAACAAAAATTCTTGAGTGATTCTCCACACAACTTGTCTAGTGTAAAAATTCCCAACTCACCACATCTTGTACATATTCCTAGAATTGTAGAGGGTTTGGATGTTGGGAAAACTACAAAATGTCTTAATTTTAATCCTCAATTCAATATGCTCTCTATATGGAAGGAATACATTCCCTTGGAACTATAGAAGTAAAATTTAAGATATATAAGCAAAGTAACAATTGGTTTTCTAGGAAAATTAGTAGGGAATTTAGGATATTTTGAAGATAGAATTCCCAAACTCAATCAAAGGGGAAGGAAATATATCATGTCTATAAGCCAAAATAAGGATTCTGAGAAGTGAAATGTGGGAAGAAACTATATTTAATCAAGGATCTTATGGAAGATTCCTCTTTTAATGGCTCCAAATTATTTTTCTAACATCAATTGTAAAGGGATGGCTAACCCCTCAATGATGATGGTTGTAAAGATATTAGTTGACAATATCAAACCTTCTAATATTATGTTCCAAGAGATGATGGAAGATGGGGATAAAATAAATCAAAAACTCTCTAAACTACTTTGGAAATGGGACTTCTATTTTATTCATGTCATTGGAATTTTAGGTGGGAATGTGATTGTATGGAAAAAATCCTCCCTTTCAATCACAAAAAGTTGGCTTTTCCTACACGACTAGGGACCTCCCTTTTATTTTTGTACCTATGGAAAGATACCAACGTGTTTAATGTTTATGGTCCTTATATAGATAGGATGTATTGCTAGGCTTGGTAATTGAAATTGGATAGTGTTCAAAACAAATTTTTTGTGATGGGACATTTGAATTTCACCTTAAGAGAACCAAAGGTCAGCAACTTAACTACTCAATTGAACCCTCTCATGGATATTTTATTAGAAAATTGGAGAAATTCAATATTTTGGACTCTAATTAGAATAATGGTCTATAGGGAATTTTAACCATAATCCTATGGTATTAGAAGTTTCTCCTGTAATAGAGAAACTTTCCAATCCATTTAAACTAATTTAGTTGGATTAGATGAAGATGAAGGATTGTGTGGGGAAAAACAAATCACTTTGGAAACCATTTAATTGAAATTTGAGAAAATATGTTGTAGTACAATTTAACAAAATTTAAACTAGGAAAAAAAGGTATATGTTAATTCAGCCTGGAAACAAAAATTGAAAGATGATAAGCTTCTTAAAGAAGTAGAGGAAGCCTTGGAGTTTCTCCACAATAGGAATTATTTGATTTTAAGAATGTGAATTGAAAAATGGAAGGTGTTAGAAGATAAAAGGAGGCACACTCTTTTTGGAAAAGAAAAGGAATGGAGACCCAAGAGCTGGTCATTATGATTATATTGGGGATGAGAACACAACAAAATTCATGTGTATTCCAATTATAAGAACAATGTAAAATATATTTGGAAAATTTATAAGGAATATGACACCTAGGCTACAAATTTCAAGGACATGGATTTTGGAGTAAAGCATTTTTCCTCCATTTTCAAGGAATACATATGTGGTACAATAGCATAAGTGATGAATCTTTACATTAGGCCAATTTCAAACCATTTATACTTTTGTCACCAATCTTATTCTTGGATAATGGGTCATGTTTCCTTAGTATATTATGATACATTTAGATGGAGTAGTGACTTCTTTCTTCATATCAAGGAGGGGACTTAGACAAGGATGTCACATATCCCCCCTTCTCTTTATTTTAGCAACTAAAGGATTAAGTACACTACTTAAATAAGTAGAAGGAAAATGTAGTATAGAATGGATTCTTATTGGATTATCATGAAATATCACACATCTACTATTTTTAGATCATATTTTGGTTTTTAGTGAAGGTACTAGAAGAGTCATTGAGAAATTCAAGGGCATCATGGAATTATTCTATAAAGAAATTGGGATAGTCATTAATATTGAAAATATATGATGAACTTATGTGGAATATCTAAGAAAGAAAAAAAAATTATTCCTCAAATTTTTCCTTATAAGATAACTTAACTGGAACATAATTCAAATCATATATGTTTCTTTTGAATCTAAATCAACAGAAAAAATGTGCCTAGAAATGATTGACAACTAAAGTGGAGAAGATATAAACACATAATACAATAGATGTTCGTCCAAGGGAGGTAATTCAATTTTGGTAAAAGAAATTCTAGAAGAAATTTTAGTCTACGAGTTTTAGCCTCTTAGGAAAAATTGGCATTACCAAATCCATTGGAGAATGGCACCTCAAAAACCCCTTTATCTTTTCAAAGGTTCTTTCTTTAAAAAATGTATGGAAGATAATTCAAGGAACATTTTCATGGGTTCATGTAGTAAGAGTTAAGTATATATAGCCTGAAAATCAATGGAGGATTGGATTAGAAACCCCCTCAATTACCTAAATAATGCCTCAATAATCTAGAAAGTTATTATATATGCTCTTCATCCTATTGGAGACTAGTTGATTTGGAAAATTGGAAAGGGGCATAAAGTGAAAATTGCCCTCAAGCTCTAGGTAGGGAGAAAATCTATACACAAACAACCCATTTAGATGATTTAGGACTTAATAAATAAAGTTTATATTAATCTTAGATAGGTTGCAAGCTAGGAAAGTAAAACTAATTAGCACCAAAAAATATTATCATGGGAATAAATTGATTTTGGGGTTAAGTATGAAGAAGAATGGAAAAGACAAAGATTTCTTGAAAGGGAACCAATTTAGTTTGGATGATGAAGAAGATCAAAATATTTGGTCATTGAATCTAGTTGGAGCTTATGTTATTAGAGTAGACTACAAAGAACTAGTAAAAGAAGGAGGAGGAAAGAAACAAATCTAGTGGGAAAAAAAATATTTTGAAACTAAAATTCCTAATAAAAAAAATTCTTTATGTGGTTGATTTTACATGAAAAAATCTCCCACATGGGATGTTATTCATAAGAGGAATTTTATAAGGTTGGGATTATGCTTTCAATGCCACCAAGAAGAAGAATCTATAGTTAACCTCATGTTGGAATATCCATACTCCCTGGAGGTATGGGAAGAGGTGAAAATACCAACATGGGTTGGGAATCTCTAGGAAGGAGGAAGTCTTGAAAAGGCCTTTAAAACCTAGTGTAATAAAAAGGAGACTTCCAAAATTAGTGTGTCTCCACTTAGTATAGCATGGGGATTATGGTTTTTTATGAATTTAAATATTTTTGAAGATAAAGAGACACTTCCCCTTAAATTTCTTGTCCAACTCTTAAATATTTTAAATTACTATCCATAATTGTTGGAAAAATCTCTTTCACATATGCAAGGTGAAGTGACTATAAATAAGGATATTCCATGGGATTTTTTAATGGTGTTGTAGAGGAGAAATCCTCCGAGGGAGGCTTAGGAGTTATACTATACTTATTTTCATATCACATAATTTCTTTTAAATCTATAATTGATCAAGATATTAACAACTTCTATTAGTTAATGGCTTTAAAGTTGACCCTAAAACTTGCAAAAGAATATGGTATAACCCAATTATAATTTTTTGGAAACTCAAAGGTGTCTACCTAATGGATGTGCAAAGAAATTGCACTCAGTTAAAACCCTTGTATGATGAAATTCTCAATCCGCTAAAATTTTTCATATATATATCTATATCTAATATTAACATGGATAATAGTGAATAAGAACAATGTTGCAGCCATACATTTTTCATATATACATCTCCATCTAATTTTAACATGGATAATAGTGGATAAGAACAATGTTGCAGCTAGGCTCTCAAAATTTCGAGTTAAGCTCAAACATGAAATATGAATTGTTTCAAGATAAACATATTAACGAAAAATAATCATGAACCATGGACCTACTATAACCATTATAATTTATAAAGTTTTATATAATAATAGATTTTTAATGAGCTTTAGATGAAAAATTAATGTATTTTTGAAATGTTTTTTATTTCTTTGAAAAAGTTATTAACAAAATATAAAAAAATAAAATGGATAATAAAATGAAAATAAATAATCACATAAGAAATTTAAAAACATTCACAAATATCATAAACATATAAAAAATATTTTTATTAATTAAAAATATATATTTTTTGGTTTTAATAATAATAATAAATGCAATAAAAAAGAACATACACTTTTTCAAATGGTTATTTATAACAAGATTCAAGTAAGTTGTTACACTGAATTTTGTCGCCTTGACTATCTGCAGTTATATGGCCCCATCAATAGCCATATTGTCCTCTTTGTCAAGCCCCATACCTCTGCTCTTCATGTCAAAACTTCAAAAGAGAGAAAGTCACTTAAAAACATGTTTATCTCTGGGTACGCAGATTCTCTCTACCTTGCCTGCGTGTACGCACCCCAAATACACTGCACCTGCGTACTTATACGCTCTGTATGCTAAAGGTTGGGTGCGTACCCCTGTAAAGGTCAAAAGGCGCGAGTTTCATCTTTAAAAAGTTACTTGTGGTCACTTCTAGAGCCTTCTAGAAGAGTTTTTGACGTGTATTGAGCGCCTCCAGATGGTTCATGCATCCCTATGATAGAGGAGCTTATCCCATCAAGAGAGGAGCTACCCCATCCAAAAGAGGGAGTATCCCATTGATGTTGGAACTGAATAAACCCCTCTAGAATACTATAAATACAGGCATTGGGCCATGGGAGGGGAGGTTGAAAGCTGAACATTCTAAAGGGTA